>APFE030936173.1:87917-140780 GCA_000404065.3 Pinus taeda
CTAGGAGAAACAACACTTCCATGTTTATAGTTGTGAGGGGTAGAATTCCTTGTTTCCATAATTTTGCTTTCCACTTTTCTTGCCAACCTGAATGCCTTCTCCAATGAATCAGGTTCCCAAACATGAACCTCATGTTGAATGCTATCCTTTAAAGTCCCTATGGAGACATCAATCCTCTGCTTCTTTGGAATATCATTTTCTCTTATATTCAATTTTTGAAAGTCCTCAGTGTGCTCTACCGTTGAACACTTTTGTTTGAGACTTATCAATTTGCTAAAGAAGGTGTTTCTCTTTGTATCCTCATAATGTGCTATCATTTCCTCTGTGAAAATTGACCACGTGACAAGTGTTTTACGAGAACAAAGCCCTTTATACCATAAAAATTGATTCGGTTCTAAATAATTAGATGAAATACATACCTTTGTAACAGTGGTACACCATGTAGATCAAAATATTTCTCCATCTGTAGTATCCAATTTACCCGATCCTTGCGATCAAACTTCCTCATCTCGCTTTTTCTTGATTTTAGGAGCTCGATCTTGAAACGATTGTGAATCTGTAATTTCAGATCTTCCAGTTCTGAAATCACGACCTGCAGTAGTCATCTGTGTCCTTTTTCCAATGCCACTAGTCTAATCGAAATTGGATTCTCCAAGAAAAAGTGATACACAATCTCCCAAGATGACCTGATTATATGCCTTTTCAGAATAGCGAACTTGTATGATGTGCCACGTGTCACTATTTTGACCTTCGGATCTAAGAAATACACACAAAAAACTATAGTCTGTTCTCTTTCTGTGACTTCTTACTAAATTTCAATCTGATGCTCAAAGAGAAAGTGATGACAATTTTCCCAAGGTCACCTGTTTAAGATGTAATTCAGGAGTCTGCAAAAACCCTAACTTCCTCATATCATATATCCGAAAATATAGCGAGACAAGATCTGAAATTTGGACACGAGGTTCAGACCTATTTCTTCTCAAATTAGTTTTTGTTTTAGCTTCTGAAACTTCGTAGCGAAAACGTTATAGCGAAAATTCCATGATGACCTATTTTATATGAAATTTTGGAGCTTGCAAAAACTATAACTTCCGCAAATCATATCTCCAAAATTATAGCGAGACAAGCTCTGAAATTTAGAACCAAGGTTCAGAGAGATTTTCTCTCAAATGGGTTTTCTTTTTAGCTTCTGAAACGTCGCAAAAAAAAAGTTATAGCAAAAATTCCACGATGACCTATTTGGAGCAGCGAAAACCCTAGAATCCAAAGCTCTGATACCAAATGTTATGAAACCAACTCACAGAAAGATAGTAAATATAGATCGACACCTTATAATTTAGCCTCTTCGAGGGGGCAACCTTCTTTACATTACACAAATGAACAATTCTTGGATGATACAAATGACAAGACCTCCTTTCTATATATAGGAGTCTAAGGGGTCATAATATAATCAGAGCTGACATAAATATAATAATGTAAGGGCACAATAATAACAATAGTGGGCTTCTATGGGGAACAATAATAACAATATGAGGACTACATGGGTACAACAATATAATAAGGGGGTTGTACTAATAACAATAAGGTGTTACACTAGTAGTATAGGGGCCTAACAGATTGACCAGGATGAGTTTATCAACATGCTAGCCCGACGGTTACACTATTGGTTGAGAGGTGGGCCACTTAACAAGTTGGATCGACGGGATAATTCCTAATTGTTCATGAGTATGCATGAGGGAATTGTGTCGATATGACAGGGAACTAGGCCAATTAGGCCTCTAACTCAGAAGTGAAGAAACATCTCATTGACTAGGAGTGGGGCTCTTACAACAGTTTCCACATGTACCAAAGTCCTTTTCTTGGAGGTGCAAGAGGAGCGCCCAAGGGAAGCATCGGGGTGAAGGGATCAAGATTACATGACCTAGTGGCCCCCACTCAGAGGTATAAGGGAGTCCAAAGGTGGAAAGTGACCAAACCAAGGCGTCAGGATGACGTGTCTTGGAGATACCCAACCAACTGGTTAAAGAGTAGATCTTAGCAAAAGCGACCAGAAGGAAGCTTGCAGGATTATGCATGTCAAGTGGTGACGACAGAGTACGCGCCCTGATTGGTGGTGAGGTGGTCCCACTTGACAAATCATCCTAATGGGACAACAACGAAGCTATTGAGAGGTTCCACAAAGGAAAGTGTCGGGCCACAAGGATTGGGATGATGTGGCACAGGCTACTTCGAAGATAACAGTAAGAACAACAGCCTAACGGGGAGGAGGCAGTGAGGCCCCACTAACCATATAATCCAGGTAGTGAGGCCTTGAAGGTTAAGGATGGAGCGTGCTTAGGAAATCGTCGGGATGAGGATAAACGATATGACGTGTCCCTGAAGGATCATCCTAGGAGGCATAAGGAGAGCTAGCCTGAAAACGTCAGGACAACATGGGTAGTTCATGGTCACTAGATTTTGTAACATCCCCTCCTCCCAGGTCCACCAAAGAAACCAACTAGGCAGGGAAAACATGTGATGAGAGAGGTCATTATAAGGGATTCAATTTCCCTGGTAACCTTAAGAAAATGGAATCGATGGAACACATCAAACAACCCATCTACATCAACAATAACACCCCTAAGAGACATGTCAGCCACTCAGACATCCTGCCCCTAGGTCCCACTAATGTTTTAAGCCTTTTAACTCAAAGTCGCTCTCATGCTATATGCATGACAATGTCTAGAAACCCAAAGTCACTCTCATAGGCCTATGTGCCAGCGACTATGGAATTTTCTCAGCAGGCCTGTGCCAATGACCTTGAGATTTGAGCCACTTTTCTAGCCCAGAATCCCGGCCTCTAACCAAAACTTTTCACAACCTTCAAAATCCATCAAAAACCTGATAATAATGTTGATAAATAAAAAATCAACCTCAGTACTAGGCCTGAGCATCCCCAACCAAGACTTACATTTTTCCAAACACTTGGCATCAATGCAACCTACAGGTCTAGGATACAAGAAAAAACATAAAAGACTGAAAGAACTTATGAAACATAACTAGAAGGATCACCTCCTTCTCCATTGAAATATTATATCATCAATTAGGTCTTGCATCCATCCATTTAACAGTTACAAGTAAATACATGAAATAACCATGACATGAAACAATCATTTAACTATGCTTATAACCATCATAAAACTAGATAAATATTAGAGATATGACAACCATTAATTCCACATATAAACTAGTGCAAAAGTAAGATAACTTATCTTTTGTTAATCATAGGCAAATATGACCAGGTTTGGGACTTCCACAAAACACTCAACCATAGAAATGACTGAACCAAATCTCTCTTTTAGCCAGTCACCCCTGTGCCATATTCCAAGCATCAATGTGGGATCTCATAGAATAACCAATCCAAGAACAACCAAGGGAATCGAGAGGTTGAACCACCTCCACCTTCACCAAACCATGATCACACCAAAACCAGTTCTCCATTCACAACTGAACTGAACTTGGAATACCATCCAAAATCCATCACTATCCTTGAGGAATTTTCCGTCTCCTTGTCTCTCAAGCTTTGCCGCAATCTAATCTTGGATCACTAGGCCCTAAACCGAAACTAGTCTCTCAGGATTTACCACAATCAAACTTGGATCACTAGGCCCTAAACCGAGACTTACGCCTTAGGATTTAACATGTATCCCACTAAAACTAGTCAAGGGATTCCTAGGTCTTTGGGAATGAACCTTGAGACCACCTCCACTCCGGATTCTGAAATCCATATGGCAAACCAAAGCTCAAAACTGAGATAAACAACCCAACATACCATGGCATCCAGAAAAAGGCAAGGTTAGGTTGAAAACCACTGTCATAACCCGACAAAACCATGCCACCGACAACAAGAGAACCAGACACCAACATGCAAAGCCATGCATGTCCAAAATAACTAGGAAATCACACATGAAAAAGTTTAATTACAAGTATTCATGCTGAAGCTGCTTAATCCTTTTCCTCCTTGCTTGATCCTTGCTTTCCTTTCTTCCCTTTGCTTGCTTTTTCCTTCCTTGATCCAAAGCTAGAGTGCTCCAAGAAAACTCTAAGTGATCAAGAGTGAGAGAGAGAGAGAGAAAGAATAATGAGAGACTTCCAAACTTGATCTGAAAAAAAGGTTATAAAAATATTTCCCACTGATCCTCAGAAGCCTTTTTGTGAATGAGGCCTCTAATTTCTTCCTTTTCCATTATTTTCCTTCAATTTCCTCCTCACATGCAACCTGTGACCTTTCACCTTACTTTTCTCCTAATTTCATTTATTTTCATAAATAAATGTGCCAAAAATGCCTTTTTGCCTTAGCCTTTGCCAATTTTTCTTAGCCAAAACACACATCCAATGATGCCCACTAGAATATCTTTGCCCAACATTCAACTTGGAATAAGTGTCCCTTAACTGTGGTCTTATTTTGCCTTTATTAACTTTTATTACATGAAATTATCACTAGGGCTGTTACTGAAATTATCACCAGGGTTGTTACAAATTTAGTTGGGCGTTGTGGGAACTGTCGGGCATGGGGTGAAATCCACATAGATATATATAGGTATATTATTATATATGTGGAGGATCAAACTAGGCATTGTGATATTGGTGCCAATCATAGGCCCTTGCTAGGAGTTCCTAATAAGGAATTGAAAGCTTAGATGTTGCATCCTATGTTGCATGAGAATTGACAATTGAAATTAATAAAGGACAAAAATAAATTATTATCCCATTCGTCTAACAACACAAGAGGAGTTGGATTAGCAAGTGACACCTATCCCACTGAGGTAAGTAAGGTGGGGTGGGTTGTTACGTAGGACTTCTAAGCTTCCCACTAACCCCAAAAAAGAAGAAAGAGGGCTTCTTTCTTTCAAATCTACTATAATATAAGGAGATTAGTGCATGTTTTGAAGGTGGAGAAAAAAAGCAACTCAATGTCTTGCACATGTGAAGTAAAAAATCCAAAGAAAGAGGGACGAGCCCAAAACAACCCATTCAAAACCTCCAAGGGGAAAATAAGTTAGGAACAAAACCACAAAAAATCCTCCATAACCCTCAAATATGAATGGATCTAGCAAGGTGTACATTATACCTCCAACCCAAGAGAAACCCTCACACCAGATGCCCCATGTGGCAAAGAAAACATGGAGATAATGGAATATGGAAGGGGAATCAGATGACCTCTCTAATGATGACCTGAACCAAAAGCAACCATCTAAATTAAAACACATGAACTTAAAGGATGCAACCAACTCAACAAAAAAACAAAGGTGTTCCCCGCTCATCCTGCCTACCTACACTCAAAACTAATCCACTAGAAAGATAATGAATATACATCAATCTGAGGCAGTCGATATGTGGGACTGCTTTTAAGAAACATCTATTGGATGGATCATCCCAAGAGGGGGCTCCAGACTCACAAAACACATACCCCTGCTCTCCATTGTAAAGTATCCAAATTTCTTAGTTACATAAATATAAATGCAAATATTAATTATTATTATTATTATAAGGTTAGGCATTTTATATTAATTTCAAAAATATGTACATAGAATATCTTCACATGCTACTATTATATTACATGGGAAACCATATTAGTAGGATAAGTTCAAAATTTTAACATTACATATCACATATTCTATAAGTCTCCCATTCAAACTGAAAGTAAAACTATAAGAAAAAATATACCAAAACTATACAATCCTAGTTAGGGGTGGCATGAGGGGAGGGGTTCTCTATGATCTCAAGGAAGTCAACATATTAAAGTATTTATGGGGCCTAGAATAATTGATGAAAAACCAAGAAGACACTTATTGTCTCTATCAAGGTCTTCTGTTGGTTAAGAAAAATCAAGTCACTTCTCTCACAGTTCTCGAAGATTCTCATTTAATTATCCAGCATATGGTTAAGAACCCTCCCTCAAGAGATAAATATCTAGAAAGTCTTCTTAGAAGAATCAAGGAAGTGACAAAATAAATCCCCACTGTATCTGTCTATCACGTTCTAAGGGACCATAACAAAGAAGCATATCATGGTGCCAAGGCAGGGTGAAAATTGAGAATGGTTGAGCTACAAGTAAATGGAAAAATAAGGCCCTCTATTTTACCTTAGAATATGCAGATTATTCCTTTCAAAAAAAATAAAAAATTAAAAAAGCAATTTCAATAAAAAAGAAAATGTGGGGGGCTAGGCACAACATGGCACCCCCAATGATGTCTATATATGAAAGCTATCCAAATATCATTCCCAATATCACTACACAACTCATGTAGTTCAGGATAGTCATCCCTTTAGGTTATATAGTACAAAGTAATCCATTCCTCATCTCAAGCACCTATGTGTGCTGACTTAACTCCACAAAAACTTCCAATTATGGGTAATTATGGTGATTTGCCTGATAATGTGTGTGAGAATATTGGGAGGGGATGGTGTTAGGATGGGGTCCCCTGGGGCAGAATGGAATTAATTAGTCATTTTTTGTATACAATTTTGTAAAAGATGTAATGTCTCAGCGATTTGTGGAAGTAGAGCGTGTAGATGAATAAGAGTCAAAGGGGCTTAGCCCCTTATTTTAAGTAAAGTTCTGAGTCAGTTTTGAGATTCACCCATGGTCCGTGGACCATGGCATTGTATGGAGAAGTCTATAAATAGTGAGTCTTAGCGAGAGAAAGAAGTAACTTAGATAGAGAATTGGGTTCATTAAAGAGTCTTGGGCATGAGGTAAGGTAGGAAGGCTTTGCTTCCTGTGCTTAGGTAGAGAAAGGAAGGCTCCACAGTTGAGTGCGTGGAGGCTAGGTAGAGTTTGTAGCTGAGTGTGCGGACCCATGTAGCTGTGTCCATAGGGAAGTTTGAGTATGTAATCAGTGAATTGAAGATCAATAAAGACAATTTTCCGAAGAATTACTGAGTATTTATGTTTATCTCTGTTAATGTTATATGTTGTAGATAAATGACATGTTTTATGAATTACTGATTAAATGCTAGGCGCCTGTATTGAATTTATCTTAGTAATATATGAAATGAATTCTTAGCCACTTCCACGAAGATTCTAGTGATTTCTCTTATGTTTTCTAACGAATTAAGTAGGTCGACGTGAACCCCAATTTAGGGTTTCTTTCTAATGTGCGTAGGTAGGAGAATCGACGGTTAGAGGTCCACAAGGACTGATTGTGGGCCTTTGCAAAGGTTTGAAGGCTACTTTAACTGAGCTGTAGTAACGTGCCCTAGGATTTTATCAATCTACGCGAGGGTAGATCCAAGGCGTTGGAAGACATCACACTAGTCTCTGGATTCAAAAAATTGGTTCTCGCATCCCCCCATACTGCTTCAAGTGAGACTGCAGCCTGCGCTATGCAGTATGTTGCCGAAAGGGCCAGTAGTGTAGGGTTTTGTTGGTTGGCACAACTAACTTTGAACCTAGCTTAGGACCACCTAAGACAACAGATGGCCCAGGTAAACCCTGCTGCCATCCACCTCACGTATGAATGTTTCATGACAATTAAGTTGATAACAAGGAGAGTTTGATGTAATGAAAAAATAAATTTGCAAGTTTCTCAATTAGACTGTGATTTTTAATGGAAGAAGGGGAAAATTTTTATTGATCGGGGAGATAGGAACATATTCTGCTAGTGGGCACAAAGAAACATTCCACAATATCACAATTGGTTCCAAGTTTAGTCTCTAAGGTGAAATTATTAGGTTGGTGATTTGTCTTTTATCTAGTTTTCCAATTCGAATGCTCTAGGTGAAAGCATAGGTGAATCACCCGTTTATTCTCTATGTCACATATTTGGTTCCTCACTTCATGAAACAAGGATAATGCAGTGTGTGTTTGTGACAACATTGTTTGCAATTGTAGTAAAATTGGAATGTAGCCTTCTCAATGGAAATTGTATGTGTACTATGTGGATATTTAATTTAGTTTGAAATATGGATAGTTGTGTATGACTCTTTCAGAATTTACATTGTATGTGGTTTAGTGGTCAATTATTCTTATGTTTGGAACTCCTCCACTGAGGTCATTTTCATTTATCTTGCCCCTATCTTTAGACATATCTTCTATGTAGAGCATTAGAAGGGACTAGGTCAAAATTGAATATCCCTAGAAGATGAGAATCAAAGGTTGTTTTTTCTTGGGAAATCTCTTAGACAACAAGAAAAATTTGAAGACCTAGGAATTAATTCATCTTCCCTCATCTTTAATAGAGTGTTCAGTAATTACAAAATTGTTCTCATGGGTTGTAACCATAGAGCGTCTATAGCTCAACTAGTAGAGAGCTTGGATTCACTGCAACTCAATGTCCTTAACCTAAAACATAAACAAAATGAACAAATGGGTTCTACTTCTTTTGTAATGGATAATATATAGGAAATGAGGGCCAAATAAAATAAAAATGATGATGAGGTTAATGCTCTCCAACTACAAATGGAAGAGATCAAAATCATGATAAATAGTCTTAACCTAAATGATATGACAAGTTCTAGCACCTCAAATCCAGTCAAATGTCCTGATCAAAAGGAGTCTGCCCAGGATTTGGGAAAATAATTATGATGAGAGATTTCATTATAAATCAATAGTTTTATGGGTTGTAATATTTTTTTCTCGATGCGGAAATTTTTGAAGGTGTTCATCTACAAAATATCCTTTTTTGTAGCTTAGTTTCATGTACTTTTGGAAAAGTTAGTTTTGTTCTCAGATACGTGGAAACAATTAAAATATTTGATAATGTTGATATGTACTTCCTAAGGTACCTACTCTGAACCCGGGGTATACTTTGATTATAAATGCAAAATTCTCATTATATCTATATATATAGCTATAGCTATAGCTATAGCTATATATATTATCTATATATATATATATATATATATATATATTATATATATATTATATATATATATATATATATCTTAGCTACAATAGTGTCAAAATAAGAGATCTGAACAGTAAAAATAGCTTGCCTGATCATTATTAAATTATAGTAGAGTCTTCCTGTATAGGTGGAGGACGATCACTTTCATCATTAGAGGAGGTGAAGGAAAGGTTTTCCAATTTCTTGGCCAACATAGATTTTTTTTATGTAGCCTGTCCATTTTTTTCATCATTTCAGTCACACGCATAAGAATTTCTCATTGAGAATCTGCAAGGTCTATGAGTGATCCTAGTGGTTCTAGAAAGGCTAAGAAATAAAAGTCTTTAGATTTCATCAAAACTAGGACTAGAATGTAAAGTTTTTCATCCTAGTTCCAATGGTGCAAACGACACTCAAACCCAATTTTGTATGCTCAAGATATTCACATTCAAAGTTTTGGTCAACTCGGCCCCACAGGCAAACTTTAGCAATTCGCTAACTAAATTTGGAGGGTCTCTAAATCTGGAGGGTCACCTAAATTTGGAGGCCATTAATGTAGTGAAAAATTGGAACCTTATGGTGGACGTAACAGATGAAATTATCAGCTACTTAATTTTGTCGGTGACCCTTAAATCCTGGCTGACAATTTTTGAACGGTTTGTTAAAATAAATACAAATTAAAATAAATATGGGGCAGTGGGTCGCCATTCCTGCCACACAACTTTTCCATATGTAATATATGGCCAACGAGCATATAACGACCACATATCGAACCCACCTAGCCCGCCTATATGGGGGGCCATACAACCATTACAACATATCCTGCCATATAATTAGAAAAAAAACAAACATGCCACAATTAGCAAGTTTTCCAATGGTTCAAGGGGTCTGCAGGGTTAGACCCTGAGACCTCTCCCAATTGCTAATGCCAATGGTTTAGGGGCCCCACACAGTTTGACCCCGAGACCTCCCCCAATCACCAAATTTTTAAATAGACTACCAACAAATGGGCCAACGACCCATTATTTTAATATCCCCCTAAAATTTTTATATAAACCCAATTTTTTACTAGTGAGAGATGAGCAGGTCAGGGCACATAACCAGACAAGGACTATCAGAACTCGGTGCGCATGAATTTTGAGATATAGAATATTCTAGGGGATATTCTCTAGAATATTCCCATGTAGAGTCATTTAGGAATCTTGGAGATTCCCTTGGAGCTGGATTTTGACAGAGTCAAAAGTATGCCGAGTTTATACTCAGATTAATCAAAATTTGGCCAAGATTTTGATGGCATGGTCAGCTTTTTGGTCTGAGCAACAAATTTTTCAGAAGAAAAATGTTGAGGGTGGAACCATGAAGTTGGAACCTTGACGCAGGAATCTGCATGGAATCTAAAAGACTCCTTAGAGGTCCAAAATTGACATTTTCAATACCAGACCCAATTTATACTCATCTTACTCAAATTCTTGTAAGGAACACGATGGTGTGATCAACTTCTTCATCTGAGCAGTCGAATTATAGTGAACCTTTGGAAGAGAATCCTTGAGGAATCTTTGAGATTCTCGAGGAGCCCATATTTGACCAAAAAAGGAAAGGGTCGATTTTATTCTCAAATTTCACAGTTTTTCACAGGTAACACGATGGCACATGTTGGCATCACCTATTCAGGATACGAATCTAAGGGTATAGCAGATCCACTCATAGTTAGCAAGCTTACACCTATAGTTATAGAGTTTGAAGAAAGAAAAGGAGATTAAACCAGAAATGCACGCAGAAGTTTGGTGTTTGAAGCGCAAGGGCCATGGGCATGATAAAGGTCATTGTCTTGTATACGAAAATTAAATTACAGGAGGGGGACCAATTCCCCTTAAACCTAAAGCTCCAACATGACTGAGCATGGGTTTTCATTGCGGTGTGCCATTTGTCAAGTTACTGGGCAACATGTGATGGATAATTTCCATTTACTTCAGAAGTTCATTCAGACACCCTAACAGTTGTTATGTAATTTCTACAAATTTGTGGGCCACGATGAGTGCCACTGTCAAAGCTATGAGTCGATGATGGAAAGAACCTCTACGTACCATATGCAAGCAGAAACCCGACCTCTAGATCAAGACATTGGAGGAGCGTAGGGGTTATCAGGGCCAAGGAGGTGGAGGACCTGGTAGAGGTCGCAGTCAGATTATCTGCTACAACTATGAACAGCCGGGGCACTATGTGTGAGAGTGCCAAAATCCTACACACCCATCATTTCAATACTGTAGGCAACTTGACCATACTATAGAAGAATTATCGGTGCTAATAGCTAAAATGCAAGAGAAGAAACACAGCTTCAACAGTCGACGCAAAATTTACAAATGATGAGGGCTAAGACCCGCGAAGAAGATCAAAGCATTAATATTATGCTAAGTAGTGGAATGACGAATAGCACTGATAAAGGTAAACAACATAAAAAAGAGGGATGGGTCCAAAAAGCACCAGAGAAAGAAGCCATCTTTGATCTGGACCGTGCTAACAAAAATTTTATGGAAGCCAGGAAGAGATGTGTGGACACCTCCACCTTGGGAAGCCAGGGCAAGATACAAGAACTCAACGTCCTTGCAGATGTTGATCCTTTTGTACTCACTACGTTTTTGGAGACCTGCATGAAACTTTTGCACGATAGGAAAGCTGTGGAAGGCTTGTAGGAATTAATAGATAAATGTGCCAGCAAGGAAAAGGCCCCTGATGAACACCACGCGGTCGAAAAGATTGGCCAGCATAAGGCACAAACAAGGTGAGAGATGAGGCTAACCTGACAGATAGGTGATTATGAGATGAACCAGGTCATCTTGGATTTGGGGTTTGATGCGAATGTTTTATCAAACCAGACATGGGAAAGGATGGGGAGACCTGCCCTATAGTGGTCTCCGATTCAGCTCAGGATGGTGAACCAATAGAAAATCATCCCTATTGGTTTGTTGGGGCCTGACCCAGGTTCAAAGTTAATTAGCCAAACAAATCCTTGTACTACTGGCCCTTTCAGCAACAGTCCATGGAGCACAGACTGAGGTCTCACTCGAAGTAGTATGGGAGGGTGCTAGAACCAGGTTTCCACACCCTTTAGATGTCTGAGAGGTTCGACTAGTCCACTGTTTCTTCCTACGCACAAGTTGCTCCGCTCACTTTCTCATTCCTCACGGCCTGATACACTATCTTCGTGCAGTCCTAACCAGGGGCTGTGGAGCTCCTGCACTGCGCTCTACACTGTTACCTGATATCCTACTTATGTTCCAGTACTAGTTAATTACCTTCGCCTACTTGAATGTTTTAAGTTATAATTAGTTATTCAGAATGTTCATACAGGTTCGCACAGTAAATAGAAAGTATACTTGCAAATTATATCCAATCACGCATTAAACCAGGAAAAGATACACAGAAATATAGTAAAACTTCTCTTTATTGATTCTCCCAATGGTTACAAACTTGACCTGCCCTGCACACTCAGCTGCAGACTACTAGGCCTCTGCGCACTCAGCTGCGGAGCCTTCTCCTACTCTATGACCCACAAACACACTTTACACTTCGACTTAATCACTTAGACTTCTCTTCTTCTTCTATTAGTTATTTTATACACTTAGAGCCTCACTCTATTTATACAATTCCATGGTCCGCGGACCATGGGTAGGTCTATCTAGCCTACATTACATTACAAAAACTAGGGTGGACAACACTGTGACTCTATTATAATTTTGTGCCCCGCATCCATAATTCGCAGAGCTTTTACAAGAAGATTCGGTCAAAACATGGGCTTTAAGCCCCAAAACATGCCTTGGGGGGATTCCATGCCCAACAAGGCCCCAAAACAAACATCATGACTCGCCCTCGAGTCACTCTATCGGTGAAGAGATATTTGCATGGAGTCCCTCCAATTGTGTCTGAACTGCTACAAGGTCAGTAGCACACTTAGCTGTTTCCTACTAGATCTGCTGCATGTGTTGTTGCAAGACTGCTGTGTCGGAAGTGATTCTCTACATTAGTGCGTGTATCCCCTGCATGTGTGTGAGCTTGCCTTCAATTTCTACTATGATGGTGAAGGCCACGTCAATCCAAGGCTGAACGCACGCCTTCAGGACTGCTTCCTTATGTCGTGCTGCGTCCACATGTTCTTTCAGTGCTTTGGCCTGTTGCATCTGCGCGAGCCTCTGAGTGAGGGCCACCATCTGTGCAGTTCCTTTGACACTATCATACTACTGTTGGAGTTCTCGTACCTCTGTCTCTAAGTTCTGGATGTTGGGGTCCTCCTACAGATTCTTCCAACATGCTGGTGCAGTCACGCACTGCACTGCTAATCTCTCATCCAGTCCTGCTGTAATAGCATTAGTGCGTTGTTCTCTAAATTCCGGAGGGATGGACGGCTACACCTTTAACTGTAGCTTGGGGATCTGAAGGTTCATCTCTAGTTGAACCCTTGTCATTTCCTCTCGCTCCTCACGCACCCCTGCTGCTAACCTATGGATGCGTGCCTCTGCTAGTATGTCTGCTAGGATGGCCAGATCCGGGACGCATTGGCAAGCTTCATCTATTACCTGGACAAGCTGTCGATTCTACGACACCACTTTGTCGCGCTGCAAGCTCAATTGTTCCATATTGATTTTCTGCTCGCTGAGGACTTGTAGTGTGCGACTCTCCCTAGCTCGCAGCTCTGTAGTTATCCCATCCTACAAAACATATAAGGTCTCTCGCAGGAGTGCAGCCATATTGATACCGAGACCCTTCAATGTGCTAACCATAGGCCTGTCGGCCTTATTTGTTGTCACTAGTGCCCCTTCTGGCAATACTATGTTATTCGTCACTCGAGCGCACAACATTTGTTCTGTTGTCGTTGTTCCGACTGGGAGGCTAGTCGAAAGGGTACCGACCCGAGGAGGGTGCACCTGCAACTCCTGCAGCTGCGCTCTAAGGACCCCCAACACAATCTGGTTCTCCTACATTAAATTTTGGAGGGCCTTAGAGGTGACATCGCACACTGTCTCGTAGATGTCGTGCAGATCACCCTTGGTTAGGGTGATCAGGTCAATAGACAACTTCGATGCCTTGACCTTCTTGCACGACCCTGTTTGCTCAGTTGGGTGTTGGCGCTTCAACTGTGTTGATGCAGTTTGTGGGTCCGTGCCTCCCTATTATTCCTCTACTTCCTGCCCATGCAAAGGCGACATTTGGCCCTCGTGCGCCTTTGCAGCCACCTCCTATGCTGTTGCTGCTGTTGCGGCCTTTTCCTGCTCAGTTGCTGTGTATGCAGCATCCCGCGCCGCCCACACTTCTGCTGTCGCTGCCTCCTTCCTTCTCTTTTCTGCCAATTATGCGATGCGTAGCTTGGCCTCATCTTTCTTCCTCTGTGCCGCCGACTTCTCTATCTCCGCGATGTCTGGAGCACGCCACTTTGGCGGCCATGTCTCCAGGACATTAAAGATGCCATCACTTGTGGCTACAAAGGGTAGCTTCCTCCATTGTTTGGCCGGGTCCTTGCGTGCTCTGATGTAAATGCTATGGATTTCCACTTTAAATTCCGCAAAACTCTGAAGGCTGTTGTAGAAAGTGGGTGACAATCGCGGCTTGTGGTTGATCCCCATTTTGAGGTTCATCTCCATGAACACCCATAATATTTTCTATCATGGATCCTAGTGGCATCCGTTGTGGCCTAGAGCGAAGAGTAATTTACGGCCTCTGGCAGATCCCTATCAATTGTGGGGAATTGACTATCCTCCGGTAATTCCCTTGCCACGAGCAATATGGACAGTAGAAGCCATGCATAGTGGAACGTTTTGCCCTGTTCCTGAGCTTCGTAGCAATTCTCCAAAAACTCCTTGTAGAGGAATTCAGACCAGTTAAACTAGACCCCCTCCGTGCACTGCTCACCTAGTGCGACCACTAGCATGGGTACCTCGTCTACGCGGCACTTGCGCATAACCTTACCGACCAGTTTTGGGGTGCCACTTTCATTGCTTTGTCATTGAAGCTGGATATGGAGTAGCCCCTTTTCTTCTTTTCCAGCTTGTACTTCTTCTACATGGCCTCCGTAATGGCCAAGTCACTGCTCTTCCCTTCCGAGATGTCCGCAGGGTCCTCTCCTTTGCATGGAAGTCGGGAAATGCGGTGAATCAAGTATGTTGTGATGTGGATGGGCTCTTCCAGCCACAAACACCCATCATGCACCAAACAGAGCAGCTTCCTGATGATGAAAATGGTTATTGGGGCACGGTGGAAATGCGACACCCAAAGCAGGTTAAGTAGCCCGACCTTTTCCACTCCACACAACCACTTTCATGGCTCTAATTATATAACCCCCACCGCGGTGTTCTGCTTGGGCTTCATGAGGTGTGAGGTCCCAAGGTGAGGGAACTTCTCGTGGTCAGTGAGGTCCCAATCTTTGAACTATAAGCTCGGCACCCGTCCTAGGTGCGTGCCCTAAAAAATAATGTTGTCTGGGAGGAGTGGGGTATGGAGCGAGCTCTTGGTCTCGTCAAGGTCCTTGGGTAGTTTAGCCTTCCCTTTTCATGGGGGGGACATAGGTGGGCATATTTTTCGGGGGGTGCGCAGGCTCAGTTTCCTCCTCCATGCCTTCATCCTCGTCTTCTGCAATGATTAGGTCCGCCAAGTCTTCTTCTTCTTCTTTGGTCTCTATGGTCACTGTTATAGACATATTTGGGTACTTCAACCCCAATCTTATATGTTGATAAACCAAGGGCTCTTTAACCCCTAAAAGTTTTGTTTCACACCCTAAAGGATCATGGTCAACTGATTACATCATTCCCCAAAAGTTCCACCTGAAAAACCACTCAGAACTGGCCAAAACTGGACCATATTGACTGCTCCACTATCAGGGTGCGATGCATAACTCCTACACTAGCCAGGCGCGCGATGCATACTGAAGAGGCCTTCTGTGGGGTACGATGAGCGAGAATGGACAGATGTCAGAGACATTTTGCTAAGTGGATGCTCATGGAATCTTGTAGAAACTTCTCCTATGACACTTGCCTCTCTAAATTCGCCCAGGGATGAGTAAGAGATCCAAGAAATATCCAAGTGGAACCAAGAACAACAAGTGGAATGACACTAATCAAAAACCTAGAGATGACTCACACCCTTGCAGACATCTATAAATGGATCCCTCATCTGAGAGATCTGGAGGCTGGAATTTTGTAATTTGTAAGGAAGTGCTGATAGTTTGTCTTTGAGAAAGAGCATTGTATTGTTGGGTGATCTTGCTTTTCATGAGGTGAATAGGGCTTTGATGCTGGAAGGATGATGCTGGATCAGACAACTGGGTTGTAATTCTCCCTTCTATTTTAATAAAGTTCTTTGATTTTTCCTTCATACAATCATGTATTTGTGAATGCCATTGTATGTTCAATGTATTTCTGATTCTGCATTGTTTATGATATAATAGATCAAGATGGTTTGATGGTGTTTTGTTACTTTGTTTCTACAGGTATTATCTAAGCGGGACAAGTAGGAGAGGAGTGGCATGATCTATCAAGGGGGAGAGAAATCAAGAAAGGAGTCAAGCAGAAGATCCAGGTTGGTTCCTTTGCTTCTCTCTTACCTATCATACATAGAGGAAATCCTAAATTGCTTTGATTGTTTGTTTGCTAGGATAGCTGCCAATCTTAGAGGGCTAGTAGATCGAAAATATACTAGTTTTCCGAGAAACAAAATGGCAACTTCGCTGGGGATCGAATAGATGTTTTGTTTATTTTGTTGTTTGTTTTATAAACTATAGATGGAGCCTGAAGTTAGTCAGATAGCCTTCGAACTGCTCTTGATCTACAATTGCAAAGTATATGAGTGCTGCTTCAGTCAATCTCCGGTTTAGTTTATGATTCGAACATCTTACTTACAAGAATTCTAGATGCCCTTTTGGTAGCTCAGTAACCTCCCAAGATCATACCCCTGTACTTTTCTCTTTATTGTCCATAATAGCTCAGCTTAACTCACTGAAATCAACTACAAATTTGAGCCAAAACCCATCTCGGTTGCGCTCCCTGGCCCATCGCGCTATCTGTCACTGGAAGCCAGTATGCATCGCACTTCCTGAGTGTAGCAGGTGCGATGCATCCTTGTTTCTGTGAAGCACAGTTGCGATGACTGAGTAATCCTATTTCTCTCCTTGAAATTTGAGGTTTTTTGTCCTTGTTTTCAGCTCTGTTTAGTTGTTTTTTGCTGCTTATGAACAATATGTCATCACTACAGCCTCCTTGCATTACATAGACCATCATCCATTGATTAGGATTAGTAAATGTTTTTATGTATTAGTCCATCATTTACAATCCTTTGTCGAAAAGTTGCTTAAATCGATCTGTCGTTTTGGTGCAAAAAGTGTCGTAACTATCATTTTGTGTCAAAAAGAGAAGTGTCGTAAAGTCTTCCTTGTTTAGATAGTCGTTTGAACTTTTTGTCATGTATTTGATTTGATTTATTAATAGTTGAAGTGTCAAAATCATTTTCTATTCAAAATTGAAAAGTTTCGTTTCGTCTTCCTTTCCATTTTGAAAAACGAAATTGTCGAAATGTCGCTTTGAGTAAAAATATTTCAGATCTTTTCTCTGCTTAGTTTTCCTTTTTGGCATTCTTCACATTAAGGGGAATGAAAAACAAATACATGCATTTAGACTGTGTGCAAAAAATGATTTAGGAAAAGTGCATTTAGTGTGTGCTCTTTGCTCTTTGTTTGAAAGAAATTGAATCTTCTTTCCTTAGTAGCTAGGATTTTCATTGCTAAAAATAAACAACGATTGTTTATCATTGTAGATTGCATATTTAGGAATTTTACATTTACATCACGCAGTGAACCACTGAAATGAAAGCTTCTAAACAAGATCAACTCTAAAATAATTTTCAATGAACTTAAGAATGCTTTGGAACCTAATGCAACACTTCTAGAGGTCTAAGCTAGAGACGTGTTCCGACGTCGTAAAATCTAGTAAATATCGTTTTCATTGAAGGTTGGGCGATTCCTCCTCTTTGATACGACAAGTGCTAGCATGGACTTGTGCTCCCCGTCTCGTTGAGTATATATTGGGAGACCACAATAGGCTTATATCCTTTATCCATAGGAAGCCGTGTCTGCCGCCCTGTCGATCGCAATGCACTAAACACAACATTCGGGAAGATTGACTACCGTACATAAGTCCTTGGTAATTTCTCTTTAATTTATCACTAAGGTGTATATTGTAGTTTTGTGATTGGTTTGGTAATCCCTCTGTCTAGATTTCCATAGCAGTCACTTTTGTTCCTTTTCGACTCCTTAAAAGAAAAGGTCCATCTAAGCACTTGTCACTTCAGGCTCATTAAAAATCGAAGGGGACTAGAGTCATCTTTAGCTTTTTCTTGACTCTTAAAGATTGAAAAAGCAAAGTTGTGTCAAATCATCATTAAAATTTATTTAATTTGGAATAACATCCCTGTTCTTTTGTTGATCTTAGGTTGAGATAATGGAGTCCACCAATCAAGGAATCCCTCTTGAGGGGAATCCTAGTCCATTTTCTTCTTGGGGAAATATTGGTGCTCCGTATATGGCCACATTGTCCCTTCCAGGAATCACAATTGGCCTGCTAGTATGGCTATTCTCAACCTCTGTCATTCAAAATACCGTGATTCCTCAGCAATTGAATCAGCGACCAGTTGATACTGAAGTTGACCCTTCGCCTTCTTCTTTTTTTGTTTCTCCCTCCCCTTGTTCCTCTTCGCTTGGTGAAAATAGTGATACTAGTAACCAAATAGCTGAGAAGAAGAAGAAAGGGAAGGAGAAGAAGAAGAATAAGTCAGTTAAGCAAGGGGGCAACCATGAATCATCTGGTGAAAATCCACACACTAAATCTCCTAGATTTCCTTGCATAATCTGTAGTGGAGACCATTTTCATCGAGAATGTCTGTGCATCCCTTGGATCTTAAGAGAGTGGTCCCCTCATTCGCACCATCCGGTGTCATCAACCTCTGGTGATCATGTTGACAGCACACCATCAACTAGTAATAGTGAAGTCCACGAACATAAAGGAAAGGTCAAAACTCCATGTAGACTATGTGAAGGGGACCATACCCTTCCCCATTGTCCTTTTTTGGATGAGGCCAAGAGAGTCTTGCATAACCGTCCTGCTTCATCGCAGTGACTTCCACCTGGATACAAGAAACTCTCACCAAGTCCTTTACTAGTTGAAAATCTGACTAACATAACTCAATTGTCAGTCGAAACACCTATCATTGAAAGTGAATCTTCTAAGTCCATACCGGACCAAAGACAACAGGTCGAGATGGCAGTCAACCCAGTTTTACCTTCAGAAGGTTCACCTTCAGATGATACCATTCCTAAAGAGAATGAGAACGATGTTGTTCAAATTGTTTTTGTTACTTCAGAGTTCGATGAACTTGGGGGAAATCCGCCTGTTCCTTCACAACAAGAGGAAAATCCCCCAGTTCCTGCTACTCAAGGGGTCAATTCAACCATTTATTCAGTACCCCCTCCAAGCAGTCTAGTCACTTCCTTCGATTGGAACCGACTAGTGAGATCCCGCCTTCCTTCTTACGTACCATTCTGAATCATAGTACAAGTTTACAAAATGATCGTGTCTGGCACTATCATAGATGAAGGGGCATCAGTGAGTATCCTTTGCTCAATTGCTTGGAAAGCGCTTGGTTCGCCATCGCTTATGCCTGTTACACAAAACTTGTTAGGCTTTAACAAAGGAACCAGTCGACTATTAAGGATCCTTCTTAAGTTACCAATTACTTTGAGAAGGAAAACCGTTCACTTGAACGTGATGGTAGTCCAAGGACTGTTAGATTTCAATCTACTCCTCGAACGTGACTATGTTTACAACATGGAAGCTATTGTTTCAACACTCTTCTAGGTGATGTGTTTCCCACATGAAGGCAAGATTGTCACTATTGACCAACTTTCATTTCCAGGTTCAAGCATAGCTCCAAGTTGATCATCATCCCTAGATTGCCCTTTTGCATTAACGGTGTCTCTTCAACCTTCATTCCATCCACCTAATTACCGCGAGTAGTCTGGTGAATGTAACGAAGCTTAGGGGGCATGCACCCTTGTCTATTATGAGACGAACCCAGCTGAAGAGATAGGTCTCCCTGTAGGTTATTTGATTGGAAGTGCCATCCCACACCATTCACCTTTGTCTATTTGGCAGACAAAGCCAAGGAAGTGTTTTTGTCTAAACGCTGACAAAAACCATCTTGCTTAACCATAGTGTTTTCCATATGGTTACTGGAGACTCTCCTTTTCTCAATGCCTGGGGGCATGCAAACCTTTTTATGCAAGCTAAAAACAACGAATTTCATTTTTTTAGCTTTTTAGCTTTTATAGTTTTTTATCTTTTTATCTTTTTAGTTTGTAACTTCTTAGGTTAGGTGATTGGTTTGACACACCATTCACCTTTGTCTACGCTGTAGACGAAGTAAAGGAAGTGTTTTTTCCAGCTGCTGACGAAACCATCCTACCTAACCTCAGTAGTTCCTTAGCTTTCTAGTTTTTCTAGCTTTTTTAGCTTTTTAATTTTGTCCTTTCTAGCTTACATAAAAAGAAAACTGAGAATATGTTATCCCACAGTTCAAGCTCGTTAAAAAAATGAACCGGGCAATGGGCAATGTTTCCGCAAGGTTCAAGCTCGTTAAAAAATAAACCCGCCACTGAGCATATGTTCCCCCAGAGTTCAAGCTTGTTAAAAAATAAACCCACCTTCGGTAAATAACCTTTGTGATTGCCATAATATCAACCTTTTGAGCCTTGGTTGTGTTCCTGCCATCACCTCCATTCTTTTGGCCGATCATACGCTTCCACTTGATTATTTACCTTTTTGAGGAACAATTGCGATGAGTGGTCTTGTTAGCCACCCTCTTCATATCACCATGTTTTTAGAAGTTCCAAGCTTATTCGGAACCAGTTGCTACCCTAAATGCCACTCATTCCTCAAAAACGAGTTTCCTTTAAACTCTTTTTAGACTCGTTAAATATGAAAAGATTGTCGAGCAATTAGCCTTTCCAACTTGTTAAAGTGATTGGAAGTGCCATCCCTCCTATATATTTTAATCTTTTTTGGACCTGAGGGATTATCTCATGAAAAAGTTCGAGCTCTTGTCTTTTTCAGCTCGCTAAAGTGATCGAAAATTCATCCCTTTTGTATTATTTTATCCTTTTTCAGACTTAAGGGATTACGCTACGAAAAAGAACTGATGGAGTTTCCTTTTCATCCATTTTCAAACTCTCTAAACATGAAAAGGACCAAGTTATCCTTGTCGTTAAACTCGTTAAAACAATAGCAACAAACTTGTCCACCTAGACAAAAACGAGTTTCATTGTTGCTAGGCTCGCTAAAACATAGCAGCAGGTTTGCCCGAAGGGCAAATTATAGAACAAGAATATGTTATCCTCCTCAAGCTTGACAAAAATAAAGAGGTACTGGTCAACAATGACTGGGGAAAAAGGGAAGAAAAATTGAAGAATTTTATTGGTAGCAGGTCGCTCTTGAACATGACACTTTCACTCCATCACCATGATTGAGTCGGGTTGGGTTATTCCATTCACCGGCCATATCACCATTGGTCCTCCATACAATCCATTTTTGGGGTTAATGCTACCAATCCATCTCAGTGTCGCTGGTATGTTCAAGAGAAGTCATTTTGAGAATTCACCATCCAGTTGATGCCTCATCCACTGCAATACCTTCACCCTTCGTTTTTCATGACCGCCATTCCTAAACCTTGTGTCATCAGATAGTTTTCACCTCCAGAAAATCATTTGCTTCATTTCGTGTTGTAGATGTGGGATACATGAAGGCCCTCTTACGATGGGTCACTTCTTGTCGACATCAGCTCATTATCCAAGAAGTTGACTTAGAAACAACCCTTTCAGTACTTTGAAGGTTGCATTCCTCAATGGCAAGTTTCTCACTTCCGGTGACAGGTATACATCAATGGCCTTCGACTGAAAGATTTTGCGTGGTGTTCGACATCGGATCATATATTCACACCACGTGAATTGTACTGTAGTACCTTGAGGGTCGTTATCATTATCGGTGATTCCTCTCGCGCCTGTTAACAAGTTACATTATTAGCTGGTAATCAGGCGATGTCTTTCCATGTTCGACTTTAGGACATATTTTCACATGGATCGACTTGCACATCGGGTGAAGATTGAACGAGTTTAAAGACCCCAGATCTAGTTTCATCCATCCGGGCTGCGATATATTCAGGAATATAAAGACATCAAATGTACACAAAAGCTGCACAAATGATCATCCAAGCTAGGGATGATGACTCTTCACATAAAGAATGACTAGTCTCCAACTGCAGATGATTATATGTTCTATGTACATGAAAATGAATTTATAAATCTGAGCATGGGAATGCCCGCCTTAGCTAGATCATGAAAATAATATGATGATGATGTATTGTATTGTATCTTATACAGGTCACCTTTCAGTTCGAATACCTCGGATCCTCATGATAAAGCATTTCACTCGACATCAAAATATTTACGACTTCATGCTTTAGGGGACAACTGTTATAGACATATTTGGGCACTTGAACCCCAATCTTATATGTTGATAAACCAAGGGCTCTTTAACCCCTAAAAGTGTTGTTTCACACCCTAAAGGATCATGGTCAAATGATTACATCATTCCCCAAAAGTTCCACCTGAAAAACCACTCAGAACTGGCCAAAACAGGACCATACTGACTGCTCCACTGTCAGGGTGCGATGCATACTGACTCCTACACTAGCCAGGTGCAATGCATACTGAGGAGGCCTTTTGTGGGGTGAACTTGAGCGAGAATGGACAAATGTCTTGGGGACAAGTTTCTAATGGATGTCATGAATCTTCTTGGAAACTTCTCCTAGACACTTGCCTCTTGGATTTTGCCCGGGATGAGTAAGAGATCCAAGGAAATCTCCAAGTGGAACCAAGAACAACAAGTGGAATGACACTAATCAAAAACCCAGAGATGACTCACACCCTTGCAGACATCTATAAATGGATCCCTCATCTGAGAGATCTGGAGGCTGGAATTTTGTAATCTGTAAGGAAGTGCTGATAGTTTGTCTTTGAGAAAGAGCATTGTATTGTTGGGTGATCTTGCTTTCCATGAGGTGAAGAGGGCTTTGATGCTGGGAGGATGATGCTGGATTAGACATCTGGGTTGTAATTATCCCTTCTATTTTAATAAATTTCTTTGAGTTTTCCTCCATACAATCGTGTATTTGTGAATGTCATTATTTTTGAATGCCATTGTATGTTCAATGTATTTCTGATTCTGCATTGTTTATGATATAATAGATCAAGATGCTTTGATGGTGTTTTGTTACTTTTTTTCTACAGGCATTCTCTAAGCGGGACAAGTAGGAGAGGAATGGCAAGCTCTATCAAGGGGGAGAGAAATCAAGCAAGGAGTCAAGCGGAAGATCC
Source organism: Pinus taeda (assembly GCA_000404065.3). Taxonomy (NCBI): domain Eukaryota; kingdom Viridiplantae; phylum Streptophyta; class Pinopsida; order Pinales; family Pinaceae; genus Pinus; species Pinus taeda. The sequence goes on from APFE030936173.1 coordinate 111,249, forward strand.
ATGTTGGTTCCTTTGCTTCTCTCTTATCTATCATACATAGAGGAAATCCCAAATTGCTTTGATTGTTTGTTTGCTAGGATAGCTGCTAATCCTAGAGGGCTAGCAGATCGAAAAGACACTAGTTTTCCCAGAAAAAGTGACGACTTTCCCCTTCTCCTCCATTGACAGCTTGGTGCGCAGTGAGTTCTGTGGGGACACACATATGGGAGCCATCGCTTGTTTGTCCTTCTTGGGTCTTTGCGTGCACTGTGATTTCGGGATTTCTGCAATATTCCTGGCACCTTCCGGAGCATCCCCCATAGTCAGGGCCTGCGTGGCGTCTTCGGCGGTCATTTCTGTTATCTCCATAACTTCCTCAGTTATTTCCATCGTGTCTGTCTAGAAATATAGCACTTGCGAACTCAGGGGCTCAATCAAAACTCGACACACAACAATCAGGGCTCTGCTCAATATCTCAATTAACAAATGATCAAGTGTTGTTTGCTGGGAAGCCCATTGTAATTTATAGTGCCTTTTGAATTTGAATTCAACTGTTCCCCCCAAATCCGGTTCATTAATGCTCCCTTGGCGGCATATTTTCCCAAATATTGCCCATAAATCGTGTCTTAAATGCCTGTTGCCCGCTCCATTTGGTCTTAAGTCGAGCATCCCATCATGAATAGTGACTTCAATGGTCACTTTCTGGCCAACTCGTGCGGCAGCGCAGCCCCCCGTGCGCGGTCGTGAACCTTGTGACTCTTTTCTTCTACACGCAGCTCCAACATCGTGCAGCTCCTGGGAAGAATAGTTTATAGTCCCGCGCTTCCTTTCAACCGCCTGGAGCGCTAATACTGTACTTCCTTCAGCTAGTCATGTGGTCGCACCACCCGTGTAAAGTTTCATCCTATCATCCATCATGTTTCCTGAAAAATACCCACCTTTTATTGTTACGGTCAGCATCACACACTTTACCATCTGCAACGCGCTACCCTGGTCAATTCGCTTAGTAATGTGCGGTCCAAGCCAAGGCATCAGACTAATCAATTTGCGACGATAGGCCTTAAACCTGTGATCGTGATCGTATGCATCTTACCTTACCATCCTGGTCTTTTTTGCAAGAAAATATTCCTTTATCTTGTCCTCTATCTTCTTGACTTCCACGTCCGTTAGAGCACTTTTCTTCCTTAATCGTACCCTTTCTTCTTCAGGTTCTTGGAGCCTAAAATTTCCCTGTTGGATTTCTGATTCCAAGGTTCTGCGAACCATCGTATCTACTAGCGCTGTCATGCATGATCTAAGCTCTCCAGGTACTATAGGGCTTATAGCGGTTGCTTTATACTCCAGTCTTGGTGGTGCCTGCACGGTCAGGTTCTTGCACGCAGTCCTATAAGCCCATAGAACCACTGGTACATGCAGGTCCTAGTTAGTCTGCTTTTCATTGTGGACCTTGTTCAGCACTTCGTGTACTTTGTTAAGAGCTTCTGCATGGATATTCTTCTGTGCACTTCGTCTTTCCATACTTCGTGATCCCAACCAGAGGGGTCGTTCGTGCCATTGCCTTACCTGCACCTGCTTACTGATCGTGTCTCCTACCGCTAGGACAGTGTGCATTTGTGCAGGTTTCACACCATATGTCTATATCCACCTAGATAGGTGGATGCGCAAGCCATTTCATTTGACAATCTTGTCTGTTAATCGCATCGGAGGCTTCCCAATATGCGTGGGCTTCATCCTTCTGCATTCGTGTCAGTGCTCAAAACTTCTCTGGTGCATCCCCCACCATCTTGCGAGCGTAGTGCATAGTACCCATTTCAGAGCGTCGAAACATTGTTTTTCTGGTACTTCTCTTTTAAATTTGTTCAGGAAGTCATCCACCTCGCTTAACCCGTAATACGTAGGCATATCTCTTACCGATGTTGCTATGCAGTGTAGTGATCTCGTCATCATGTTACAGTTGAGCATGGTTACCTCATGTAACCGGTTCTGCCATCGTTTTATCTCCTCTTTAGAATCTGATGTGCAGGAGCTTTCGCGCTCCAATGAGATTCGACCATCCGCGATTGGATTTACCCAGTCTTGCTCCCACGCGGTTATCTTGTAGATGCAGTTCAAGTCATCGTTATCGCTGTCATAGTCACGCATTGGCTCCGTGTAGCACGATCGTTCTGCAGGGTCTAAAGGTACCACTACGCGCAGAGACTTTTTCTCAAAGATCATTTTTCACTTCTTTAGATTTATCACTCCATTCATGTTTGTGGCCCAATCTATTTCCAATAGCGCGAGGTAGGGATTGTTGTCATCAACAATCTCTATTACTTCGAAATCTGCTAGCGCACTTGCTCCTTCAATATCTACCGTGATTCCTTGCAATCTCCCCATAGGTAGGATCTTTTACTGGTTCGGTATTCGCAGTTGGATAGGAGACCATTGCAATGTTGTCTTTCCCATGTGCTCCCATGTTTGTTTTGGTAGGACGTTCACATCCGACCTTAGATCCATAATCACTTGGTCCATCTATTATTCCCCAATCTGCGCGATCAATCTCATTTCCCTTCCTATTCAAGTTGTGTGCTTCCCGAGCTTCCGGACTACGTGCGGTTCTCTTGGCATGGTCCCAGTGCATCTAGTTATGAGTTCTTGCAGCCCCTTTACAGCCTTGCTATCGCACAACAATTTCATGCATGTCTCCAAGAACATAGTGAGCATCGATGGGTCCATTTTCGGCTCCATTCTGTCTTTACTTCCTAAAGTGGAGGCATCAACGAAGCTCCTCTTAGCTTCCATGAAAGTCTCCTTAGCATGCTCCAAATCAAATTCTGGTTCCTTCTTTAGAGCCTTGCGAACCCAGGTACTTTCTTCAGGTTTCTTTCTTTTGTCATCCCCTATCGTAATTCCACTCTAGAGCACAATATTTACATTAGGGTCTTCCTCGCGCGGCTTAGACCTCATCATTTGCAGGTTCTGAGTCAGGGGAGGTTGGAGTGATCCTTTATCGTGCAACCTCTCTATCAATGTGGGACAATCCTCCTTCTCATGATCAAAAAAAGTACAATACAAGCATGTTGGTCATGTTGGATTCGTCCAATCGCATGTATAATGCCCTGAACCTCCATAATTGTAGCATATCAGTTGTCCGCGACCTCTTCCTAGTCCCCCTCCACCTCAGCCTCGTCCGCACCCATGAAATCCGGTGCACACCATTCCTATGTTTTGGTCGAGGGGCCGAGGTTCAGCTTGAACTCTGTAGGTAGGAGTTCGATCCATCATCAACTCATAACTTCTACAGGTGCACTCATCATGTCCTACTGACCTACATAAATTACATAACAATTGGTGTGAATTTTGCGTATACTTCTGTAATAGATGGCAGTTATCTATAACATGCTTTCCTCCTATCTGACAAATTTCACACCATAATGCAGGCGCCACGCTTGGTCCTTCTTGTGCCTCCGGTCTTAGTGGCATTGGCCCTCCTCTCGCAAGGTAATTCGCAAACACCGAGTAGTGGTCCTTGTCGTGCCCGTGGCCCTTGCATTTTACGCACAATACCTCGTCACACATATCTGGGCAAGTTGTCCTGTCTTGTTTCAAACTATGCATCTCTAGACACAAGTTTTTCAACTACGCGTGAACCTGCTGAACTCCCAGGTTAGGATCTTGTATCAGAGTCTCGTGTAATCTCATCGTGACCTCCAAAGCCTCAGCCTGAGTGGTTACCCATTGTTGCGACAGTGCGTTCCGTAGATGCGGCGTTAACGATGCTACAAACCATTCGCGGTGTTTCCCATATGTTAATGTCATGTTCGCTTCGTGAATTGTACACTTCAATCTTTGATCCAACTCCCACGGGGTCTCTCCTGGTAGCATTGTGATTTCCTTGAGTCCAATGATCGACTGTGCCTCTGACTTTGGCCTACTGAATTCTTTGTTTAGCACAACTTGGATATATGTGATCCCCGCATTCGGATTTCATTGGAATGTTTAATGTACAGAGCACTGACCAATGTTGCCTTCTTTATATTGTCATCCGTGACACCCTGTGCTTCTCATACAGCTTTTATCACGAACCAAAATTGGTTCGGATCTTCATTCCCTACTCCCTTGAACTCTGGTAGCTTTATCGCACTTGCCATACTACTTTGTGGTGGTGGCGGAGGTGGTATGGGCAAAGACGGGGTTGAAGACAGTGAAACTGGTGGTGGTGTGGGTGGGGGTGGTATGCGCGGAAGTCTCTGCCTTATCAGATTGATCACACTTCTTGGCGAGACCTTCATGAGCTCTTCTTTGCCCCCTTGTGGAGGTGAAATCAAGGGGTTAGTTTCTAGTTTTGTGCTACCTTCATTTTTGTAGATTCTCCCACTCCACGTAGCCCCAAATATCAATTTATTCGCATAACCCGCTTTTCACACAGTAGCATTTTAATCCAAGTTTTCAAAGATTTAACGTACTTACTTCGGGGTCCCTTAAGGAAGCGTCGTTCTGCCTTGCTATAGCTGACTAAAGTATCTACCGCGAATTCAGTGATGAATCCTTCTATGATTCGATCGAGCTAGTGATCGACAGTGTGCGTGATCTTATCTTTTGATGCTTGCAATCTGCACACCAATTCCGGAGTCCACACAATAGGTTTGTCAAGTTTACACCTTCCTTGGCTATCTACTAGCTTCGCGATCCACTCATACAACTCAATGGGGAAGCATGCAAATAAAATTTCTTGGATCTCTGTATATAAGTAGCAGTCTAACCACTCTTCCTTTGATAGTCGTGGATTCCTGTTTTCCTGTGTCGTGAACTTGTGAGTATTTCTATCCAACCAATCTCCAATTCCTTTCTTTGTTGGATTCCAGTGATACGACATCAGATATATCTATGCAGATCCCGGTCCCGACAACGGAACCATTTGTTGGCTTGTTGGGGCCTGACCCAGGTTCGAAGTTAATTAGCCAAACAAATCCTTGTACTACTGGCCCTTTCGGCAATAGTTCACAGAGCGCGGAATGAGGTCTCACCCGAAGTAGTATGGGAGGGTGCTAGAACCAGGTTTTCGTACCCTTGAGATGTATGAGAGGTTCGACTGGTCCACTGTTTGTTCATGCGCGTAGGTTTCTTCGCGCGCTTTCCTGTTCCTCGTGGCCTAATACACTATCTTCGCGGAGTGCTAACCAGGGGCTGTGGATCTCCTGCGCCACGCCCTACGCTATTACCCGAGATCTTACTTATCTTCCAGTACTAGTTAATTACCTTCACCTACTTGAATGTCTTAAGTTATAACTAGTTATGCAAAATGTTCATACAGGTTCGCGCAGTAAATAAATAGTATACTTGCAAATTATATCCAATCATGCATTAAACCAGGAAAAGATACACAAAAATATAGTAAAACTTCTCTTTATTGATTCTGCCAATGGTTACAGACTCGACCTGCCCTGCGCACTCAGCTGCAGGGGTCCGCACACTCAGCTGTGGACTAGTAGGCCTCTGCGCACTCAGCTGCAAAGCCTTCTCCTACTCTATGACCCACATACACACTTTAAACTTTGACTCAATCACTTAGACTTCTCATCTTCTTCTATTCTCTCTTCTATTAGTTATTTTATACACTTAGAGCCTCATTCTATTTATACAATCCCTTGGTCCGTGGACCATGGGTAGGTCTATCCAGCCAACATTACATTACAAAAACTATGGTGGACAACACTGTGACTCTATTATAATTTCGCGCCCTGCGCCCACAATTCACAGAGAACTTGGGCTTCAAGCCCGAAAACATGCCTTGGGGGGATTCCATGCCCAACAATCCCCATGGGATGATTATATGGGGTAACGTTGGATATCAAAGGTGTGAGTGTGGTGGTAGACTTTGAAGTTATAGAAATTATCGATGACAAAAATCATTACCTTGCACTCTTGGGAATCGATTGGACTATTGATATGAATGGAGTCATTATTTTGAAGAAAAGAACGATGTATTTTGAAAGAAAGTTGCTTAGAGTTATAGTTCCACTAGACCCTACAGAAGGGGCGTGCTATACTAAACTAGTCCACGATTATGAATAAAGTGACGATGACCTGGATCAAATCTACAAGATAACAATGCGAGATCAGGAATGGATCAATCCAACGACAGATGGACAGATTGTATGGGACTGGGAGAGTTCCTTTATCTCTGATTCAGATGAGGATTTAGAGCATTGGCATAATCGCTTACATGAAGTTTCTACATTGCGATGCAATATGATGACGAAGTCTCTGCGCTATGTTTCGTCAGAGGTAAGAAAATTACCTTATTATGATGGTTTAACTGACGTTGATCTATTTTTGGATGAATTTGAGCATGAAGTCCTTGAGGACCACTGCTTCGAAGCATTAGAGTTGGCATTGTGCACTACGCTTGCACGATGGTGGGATACGCATAAGGATAGTTTTGTTGGATGACGACATTATAGAAGAATGATGAATCTACCGTTTGGGCGTATTAATAACAGAATGACTAAGAAGTATAATGGAAAGGATGATCAACGAGATCACTTGGAAAAATGGACTAAGGAATGAGGTACATAACCGCAGCCTGGATGGGTGCACATATTTTTTCATACCTTGGATACAATCCCCATGAACTGGTGTCTTGAAATGGAGCTCCGCCATGGGACTGTGGAATGGGATGTCTTGACGGAAGGGTTCTTATTAACTTTTAGTTTTGAAGATGGGTTTGCAAGTATAGATGAAGCACTGCAAGAGATTAAAGTGATTATCTTCATAACGTCGAAGGAACCTATGGAAATGGACCAAACAAGACTGGAGCACCCAACTGCACCACGCCTTGGAATGTTATAACGTGACCGATGAAAAGGAAGAAGAAGACCCAAGGTACCTTATAATATTCCGGAGGCAGAAGGGCATCATGAAGTTGAAGGACCACAAATAGAAAACCCAGACATCTTCGAAACTTTGAAAACAAAGCAAGTAAACATTGGCACTGAAGAAGAACCGAAGTTCGCAAAAATCAGAGATTATTGGGATGATGCCATAATAGATAAAGTTGTTGAAGTACTTCGTGAAAACCAAGATCTCTTCCCCACTAAGTTTTCAGATTTAAAGGGTAGAATAGGTGATTTGGGAATCATGAAGATCACATTGAAGCTAGACGTGAAGCCTATTAAACATAGGCCTTATCACCTTAATCCTAAGTATAAGGAAAAGGTTCACCAAGAGTTGGATAAGATGTTGGAGGTAGGAATCATAGAACCTGTTGAAGAATCTGATTGGGTGAGCCTGATGGTGGTTCAAGAGAATAAATAAAAAGGCGAAATAAGGATTTGCATAGATCTGCGAAAGCTTAACAATGCATGTGTCCACGATCCATTTCCAACGCCATTTACAGACGAAGTGTTAGACAAGGTTGGGGGGAAGGAGGCATATTCCTTTACTGATGGTTGTTTAGGGTATCATCAAATAAAGATCGCGCTAGAGGATAGGAGCAAAACGACCTTCACAATGGAGTGGGGTTGTTTTCAATACACTGTGATGCCATTTGGAGTACAGAATGTGTCTGCGATATTTTCCCGCATAGTCATAGCAGTGTTCAAGGAGTTCATTCATAATTTTATGGAAGTGTAATTTGATTACTGGATGATGTTTGGATTAGTGAAGCGCCATGTAGCAAGTCTACGCCTGATGCTGGTAACATGTCGCAGATACCAAATAGTGTTGAATTTGAAAAAATGCATATTCTATGTTCCTTTCGGGATCTTGCTGGGCCATGTTGTGTGCAAGCAAGGATTGATGGTGGACCCTGCACAGATTGCGGTAATTGTGAACTTCGAGGCCCCTAGGAATGTCAAGCAACTGCGCGCAATGCTGGGACATATGGGATACTATAGAAAATTTATCAACGCTTATGCTCAAATTACTGCACCCATGGAGAAACTGCTAAAGAAGGATGCGACATTCTGTTGGGACGAAGAATGTCAATGCATCTTAGATGTGTTGAAATAAAAGATGGTCACTGCGCCGATCTTGGTATTCCCTGATTGGAAAAAGGAGTTTCATGTACATGTGGATGCTTCTTGCATTGCACTGGGCTCAGTACTAACACAAGCCAGTGAAGGGGAACTGGACCATCCTATCGCCTTCGCCAGTAGGAAGTTATCGAAGTTCGAGAAAAATGATTCAATGCCTGAGCGCGAAGGGTTAGCCATGGTCTACGCGCTACAACAATACGGGAATTATCTGTTAGGAGGGCATTTCAAGATGTATAAAGATCATTCTGCCTTAAAATACCTGGTCAACAAGCCTATGTTGGGGGGAAAATTTGTAGATGGCTGTTATTATTTCAAGAGTATGACTTTGAAGTCATTTTCAAGCTAGGGAGGCTCAATGCAGGCCCTTACCCTCTATCACGAATTGAAACAGGTGAAGAACCTAGTAATTTACAGGAAGGATTGTCGGATGTGCAGCTCTTTGCAGTGTGCGTAGCAGATGACCATTTTGCAGACATTATTCACTTCTTAACTACGGGGATGGTGCTGGAAGGATACACAAGTCAAAAGAGGAAGGAATTATTAGTACACACAATCGACTTTTCAGTCATTGCGGGACATTTGTACAAAATGGGTGCCGATGAAATATTATGAAGATATGTGCTGGACTTTGAGCGTGATAGCCTCCTCACCGAGGCTCATGGGGGATCTGCAGGAGGCCATTATGTAGGTAAAGCAACTACACAGAATATTTTGCGCGCAGGTCTATGGTGGCCAACATTGTATAAGGATTCCAAGGCATACTTTAAGGAATTTGATGCTTGCCAAAGAACCGACAGACCATAGAGAAGAGATGATCTACCACTATACCCTCAAGTATCTTTCTAGCCCTTTGAGAAGTGGGTGATTGATTTTATTAGGCCAATTCAGCCCCCTGGAAAGAAAATAGGCACATGTTACATTATCACTATGATGGAATATCAAACCAAATGGGCAGAAGCAAAATTCTTGTTCGAGTATGTCTTAACAAGGTTTGGATGCCTGAAAGTGTTGATGAGTGACAAGGGTATGTGCTTTCTGAATGAAATGATCAGTGCGTTGGCTGAGGAGGTCCAAGTCTACCATCAGAAGAGTACATCGTATCACTCACAGGAAAATGGAACTTTAGAAGACTTTAACAAGATTTTGGAGAACGCGCTAACGAAGATTTGCAATGCGCAGTGGAATGACTGGGATGTACGCATACCTATCGTACTATGGGCTTATAGGAATACTTGTAAGAAGCTGACAGGACAAATGTCATTCAGAGTGGTCTATGGGGTCGAAGTCACGGTGCCAATGGAATACATTGTGCCTAGTCTATGCATAACACCTTTGACAGATATGGTGGATTGCGAGGCCTTGGAAGAATGGCTCATGTAGATCATGGAGCTCAAAGAACACTGATTTTTGGCAGGATTCCATGAAAAAATACAGAAGGAATGTGAAAAAGCATGGCATGATCATCATATCAAGCTTCGCACATTCAAGGTAAACGATCTTGTCCTATTATATGATAGTAAGTTCACTAAATTTCTGGGTAAATTGCAGATGCATTGGTTAGGGCCATATATTGACAAAGGAATTACAAATTGCGGTGCAGTTCATCTCGCGAAGATGAATGGGTAACCCTTCCTGGGAAAAGTGAATGGAAGCAGGTTGAATTCGTATACAGGGGATCTTGCACAATGAGTATATGGCAGGAAGATAGTCTTAGGACTCCAGGCAGTTGCAAGGGAGCGCGGGACTGTAAACTAGACTGCCCAGCTTGAAGGACAAGGCAGGGAGAAGGCTGTGCAGAGAATGACGAAGATACAACAAATGAAGTTGCACTCAGTAAGTTGTGCCATGGGGGAAGATACCACGCAGCCCGACAGGAATATGACCGTTAGAGTTACTATTCATGATGGGACGGCCCGAGAGTGGTTAGGAGGAGTGGGGTGGTGGAAATTAAGGCAAAACTCTTTGAAGATCTTCCAACAAAACAACATTTATTATCATAATTTGGGGGGAGCAGTCGGATTTGAATTCAAAACCCTTTATAAATTACGTGTGCCAGTCCAACAGAGAAAACTTTGCACTTTAAGACTTGTTAGTGAATTTTGCTGTCTGTCGCTAATATGTCGAGCATTCTGGGAAGAATTTCTGTCACTAGCAAACTTTTCTCCTGTAACCCGAGAGTTATTTATGGAGAGAATGATTTCCACTAACCTTGCCGAATTCGTGAGTTAGGGAGCTGTAGTGTTCAACGTGCCAGGACTGGAAGTGTCTAATGTAGAGGCTATGCCTGCGATTCCCACAACGCCAAGGTCACCTAGGCCAAAACAGACTATGGCTAAGGAAAAGCAACCAGTCACAAAGGAAAAATTGAAGAAGCTGGTGTCGATGCACGCATTGTTGAGGAAGGATATCGAAACACAGGCAAAGCAGAAAAAGGATAAGCAGCCATAAAAAGTAGTGGACCTAGAGGAGGAAGAATTCCAGGGAATGGAAGATATTGATGCTAAAGGAGTGGAGCATATGACGAGGCTGCATGAGTATATCCCTCCGCGCAAGGGAAAATATAAGGTCACGAAGGATCTCAATACGGGAAAATTTTTAGTGTCAACACCTTTGTTGCCTGAGCAAGTTGTGTTTTAGGGTTGTAGGCTGGCATGCATTCCATTGCTCAAAATGGAAGATTGGGACCTCGTGGACCACACAAAGTTTCTGCATTTGGCGATTTGATAAGTACGTGTAGAAAATCTACTTTGAAGACACGGGGGTTACAACTTTGGAGCCCATGAAGTGGGTGCGAGGTGTTGAGTAGCCAGGGTTGCTCAATTTGTTGTTGGTGCCACATTATCACCGAACCCCCATTAATACGATCTGTGTGCGCCAACTTGTCGCGCTGGTGCATGATGGGTGCATATGGCTAGGAGAGCCTATCCCTATCACTGACATGTTGATCTACAAGATCACTGAGTTACCCTACAAAGGTGCGAATCTTGCTAAGGAGTTTGGAGGAAAAACTAGAGAGAAATAGTTGGTAGATAAACTGAAGGAGGAGTTTGGTCTGATAAAAAAAGTCGTGCGGGTACTCTATCACCTCCATATCAGACCCGATAGTACAGTTGGCTCTCAAGATTCTAGCAGGAAAGGTAATGAGAAAATGTCGCCCGGATGAAGTTCCAATGTGCAAAGGGGGTTCAGTACAACTGTGCCAAGTATCTATGTCAGGATTTCCTCGCGAACTCCTGTGAGGCCTAGAACGAGAGTAGGCCATTTCATTACCCCTAGTTATTTTTGTCGATTTTTTTGGTTGCTTGGAAGTTGTTGAAGGATAGCCAGTTTCCTCCACATAAAGAAGAATTGGTCGAGGCAGCGCGGTTTGCCTCATTATGGGCCTCAAAAGATCCAGAGTGTGTTAAGTAGATAAAGATCTCTTGGGTTCTGATGGAGATGGATATGCATATAGTGGTTAACCAGCGACCGAGGTTGTCCCACCTTGTACGTGTAATTATCGTCTTATGTAGAATTCAAAGTCGATTTTCATAGGATCTCGATCAAAGCGTGCAAAGACCCTGAGCAGAAATGGCACACGTTGCCTTATATGGTGACAGATACAGATATCCAGGATGTTGTCGGACTTTGGCCACAAGAATGGTGCACACCTACAGAGTTGGATGTAGGAACGAGCACAAGCCCAGAACACTTAGCTTCGTAGAAGCAGAAGGATGCCGCTAAGGAAGCTGCACACACATTGGTTGCGCAAAAGAAGAAGGAGGCTACTATAGCAGTTGCAGAGAAGGCCCACATGGAGGAGCACATTGACAAAGCACAGGAAGAATGCGAACACAAGGATGCAGAAGGCAGTGAAAAGTCTGCTTCCCACCACATCTCAATGAGATCAGCGACAAAATTCATGACATAACGACAGAGTTGCTACAACAATTTGAGCAGCAATACATGTAGACACTCGGGAGCATCCAGAAGGATCTACGCGAGCTGCAAATCTAGGAAAACAGAATTCAGAAAGGTGCTGGGAATGCGAGTGACGTGCAAGAAAGTCTGACACGCGGAAAAAGTGCAGTCGCAGAGATTGACTTGCCACAGGATGTCAGAGTCTTTCCTTTACCTAAAGGGTCAGTCTATGTGGAGTCGGATGAGCATCGCACGATGCTTCACAAAGTGAAAGACATGGGATTGAACCTTGCCGTGCTACCACTGGAGTCCCTTCATGCACTACATTAGGAGGTTGCTGATGAGATAAAAATCAGAGAACAACGTGCACTCAGTGCCATCAGTGAGTTCAAAGTCAACAATCAACAATTGTTCATAGAAAAGACTCAGGCCCTGAAGGAGCAGGAGGAGTTGCAAACACAACGTCAGAACCTGGTCACAATGGCCTACAAATCCATACCTGAGTTGGGTATCCCTGATGGTGTAGAATCCTCAGCCAAGGTAATAAAATTGGCTGCTGCAGTGTGCACTTCGAAGGAGAAGGTCGACAAGGTGACTTTCGACCTCAGTATGTAGATAGTTAAGTTGCAATTAAATTTGTAGCCGACCACACTGCCGGAGGTTTAGGAACAAAGGAACCCGACAATTAAAAAATCCATGGCTCAGCTAGATGTCGCTATTCAAGGGTGCGACAAGATCTTCACTCAGGAACTGAGCCTCTGGGATACACTGTATGAGTATCATATTGTGCAACAGTTGAGCACAAAACTTAGGGAGGCGCAACAACACTATGATGAAATCAGCACGACAATGCAAACGTTGGCTCTAGTCCAACGTTTCGTGTGCTTACAAGAAGGTAAAGAAAAATTGTTGCACATTCAGGAATTGCAGAAGAAGAATTTTGTGCTCAGCGCATGGCTTCAGCCCTGGACAGAGGAAGCCAACCAGTTCTCGCAGACCATTCTGGATAAGCTGGAGGCTATGCAACAGACATAGAGGACTATGTAGTTGGAAGTAGAGACACCAACCATAGAGAAATTGGTCCAGGAGGTGCAACAAGTAGCATAACAGAGTATAGCCAAGCTACAAGCATTGGCCAAGGCATTCAACGAACTCTGCTAGAAAGTAGAACAACCATCTTAGTGACTCGAGGGCGAGTCACCATCTTTGTGTTGGGGGCCTATTGGGATGGGGTCCCCTGGGGTAGAATGGAATTAATTAGTCATTTTTTGTATACAATTTTGTAAAATATGTAAAGTCTCCGCGATTTGTGGAAGCAGAGCGCGTAGATGAATAAGAGTCAAAGGGGGTTAGCCCCTTGTTTTAAGTAATTCTTTGAGTTGGTTTTGAGATTCACCCATGGGCTGCGGACCATGGCATTGTATGGAAAATTCTATAAATAGTGAGCCTTAGCGATAGAAAGAAGTAACTTAGATAGAGAATTGGGTTCATTGAGGAGTCCTGGGTAGGAGCTAAAGCAGGAAGGCTCTGCTTCTTGTGCTTAGGTAGAGAAAGGAAGGATCCACAACTGAGTGCGCGGAGGCCTAGGCAGAGACTGCAACTGAGTGCATGGAGGCCTAGGTAGAGCTTGCAGCTGAGTGCGCGGACCCCTGCAGTTGTATGCATAGGGAATTTTGGGTCTGTAATCACTGAATCGAAGATCAATAAAGACAGTTTTCCGAAGAATTACTAAGTATTTCTATTTATCTCTGTTAATGTTATATGCTACGGATAAATGACATGTTTTATGAATTATTGATTAAATGCTATGCGAATGTATTGAATTTATCTTAGTAATATATGAAATGAATGCTTAGCCACTTTCGCAAAGATTCTGGTGATTTCTCTTATGTTTTCTAATGAATTAATTAGATCTGTGTGAACTCCAATTTAGGACTTCTTTCTGATGCGCATAAGTAGGAGAATCGAAGGCCGCTTTAACTGAGTTGCAGTAATGTGCTCTAGGAGTATATCGATCTATGCAAGGGAAGATAAAAGGTGCCAGAAGACATCACACTAGTCTCTGGATGCAAAAATTGGTTCTCGCATCCCTCCATACTGCTTCGGGTGAGACTACAGCCTTCACTACATGGGTTGTTGCCGAAAGGGCAAGTAGTTTAGGGTTTTGTTGGTTGGCGCAACTAAATCTGAACCTCGGTCAGGAACCCCTAAGCCAACAGATGGCCCAGGTCAACCCTGCTGCCATCCACCTCGCATATGAATGTTTCATGACAATTACGTTGATAGCAAGGAGAGTTTGATGTAATGAAAAAAAATAGACTGTGATTTTTAATGGAAGAAGGGGAATTTTATTATTGACCTGGGAGATAGGAACATCTTCTGCTAGTGGGCACAAAGAAACATTCCACAAGATCATAATTGGTTCCAATTTTAGTCTCTAAGGTGAAATTATTAGGTTGGTGATCTGTCTTTTATCTAGTTTTCCAATTCGAATGCTTTAGGTGAAAGAATAAGTGAATCACTAGTTTATTCTCTATGTCACATATTTGGTTCCTCGCTCTGTGAAACAAGGATAATGAAATGTGCGTTTGTCACAACATTGTTTGCAATTGTAGTAAAATTGGAATGGAACTTGCTCAATGGAAATTGTACGTGTACTATGTGGATATTTAATTTAGTTTGAAATATGGATAATTGTGTATGACTCTTGCAGAATTTCCATTGTATGTGGTTTACTGGTCAATTCTTCTTATGGTTGGAACTCCTCCACTGAGGTCATCTCCATTTGTCTTACCCCTATCTTTAGACATATATTCTATGTAAAGCATTTGAAGGAACTAGGTCAAAACTGAATATCCCTAGAATATGAGAATCAAAGGTTGTTTTTTCTTGGGACATCTCTTAGACAACAAGAAAATTTCGAATATCTAGGAATTAATTCATCTTCCCTCATCTTTAACAGAGTGTTCAATAAATACAAAACTAGTCTCATGGGTTGTAACCATAAAGCATCCATAGCTCAAATAGTAGAGAGGTTGGATTCCATGCAAATCGATGTCCTTAAGCTAAAACATAAACAAAATGAACAAATGGATTCTACTTCTTTTGTAATGGATAATATGTTATGCTCTTAACCTGCAAATGATACCCAAATACAGAATATGCGAAGAAAAGAGACCGAGAACACAGAATATGCGAATAAAAGATACCCAGAACACAGAATGGCAATGATTTTATTATTCAGAGAGTAATGTTCACTTGCCTCTTCGAGGGGGCAACCTCCAATAGAGCAGAGCTCGATTACAAAAATAAGACACGATGCTCCTCGCAGGGAGTTTCTATCCTTTATATATTACTCCTACGTGTAATACCACAGGCCAATACCGCGTATTACTAATACCATCTATCTAATACTACGACCCATTTGCAACTAACTGTGGTTCCTTTATTAATTGCGGATTAACCACTTACAATTATTAATATGGGCTTTTATTGACTCTTGACTATGACGTGGTCCCATTACATAGATAAGGGGGTTAGGGTGGGACCCTAACATAATATGTAGGAAATGAGGGCGAAGTCAAATAAAACTGATGACGAGGCTAATGCTCTCCAACTACAGATGGAAGAGATCAAAATCATGATAAATAGTCTTACCCTCAACCTAAATGATATGACAAGTTCTAGCACCTCAACTCCAGACAAATGTCCTGATCTAAAAGAGTCTTCCCACGATTTGGGAAAACGATTATGATGAGATATTTCATTATAAATCAATAGTTGTATGGGTTGCAATATATTTTTCTCGGTGGGAAAATTTTGGAAGATGTTCATCTACAAAATATCCCTTTTTGTAGCTTAGTTTCATTTCCTTTTGGAAAAGTTAGTTTTGTTCTCAGATAGGTGGAAACAATTAGAATATTTGATAACGTTGATATGTACTTCCTAAGGTACCTACTGTGACCCAAGGCTATACTTTGATTATAAATGCAAAATTATCATTTTATTTATATATATATATATATATATATATATATATAATATATATATATATATATAATACTAGCTATAATAGTGTCAAAATAAGAGATATGAACAATAAAAATAACTCGCTTGATCATGATTAACTTATAGGAGAGTTTGCTTGTATAGGTGGAGGATGATCACTTTCATTATTAGAGGAGGTGAAGGAAAGGTTTGCCATTTTATTGGCCAAAATAGATATTTTTTTATCCAACCTGTCCATTTTTTCCATCATTTTAGTCACACACACAAGAATTTCTCATTGAGAATTTGCAAGGTCTATGAGTGATCCTGGTGGTTCTAGAAAGACTCAAAAATAAAAGTCTTTGGATTTTGTCAAAACTAGGACTAGAACGTAAAGTTTCTTATCCTAATTCCAACGGTGCAAACGACACTCAAATCCGATTTTGTATGCTCAAGATATTCACATTCAAAGTTTTGGTCAGCTTGGCCCCACATGCAAACTTTAGCAAGTCGCAAATTAAATTTGGAGGGTTTCTAAATCTAGAGGTTCACCTAAATTTGGAAGAAGATAAATTTGGAGGCAAATAATGGAGTGACAAATTGGAACTTTATGGTGGACAAAACAGATGAAATTGTTGCATATTTAATTTTGTCGGTGACCCTTAAAAACTGGTCCAATTTTTGAACGGTTTGTTAAAATAAATACAAATTAAAAAAAAATATGGGGTAGTGGGTTGCCATTCCTGCCATACAACTTTTCCATATGTAATATATGGCCAACGAGCATACAACGACCGCATATTGAACCCACCCAACCCACCTATAGGGGGCCCCATACACCCATTACAACATAACCTACCATATAATTAGAAGAAAAAAAACATGCCACAATTAGCAAGTTTTCCAATGGTTCAGGGGCCTCGCAAGGTTAGACCACGGGACCTCCCCCAAATTCTAATGCCAACGGTTAGGGGGCCCCATAGGGTTTGACCTTGAGACCTCCCCCGATCGTCAAATTTTTAAATATACCGCCAACAAATGGGCCAACAACCTTTTATTTTAATATTCGCCCAGTTTTTTTATATAAACCCATTTTTTTACTGGCGAGAGATGAGGCAGCCAGGGCTCATAACCAGAAAAGTGACCATCAGAACTTGATGCACATGAATTTTGAGATAGAGAATATTCTAGGTGGATATTCTATAGAATATTCCGATGTAGAATCATTTAGGAATCTTGGAGATTCCCTTGGAGCTAGATCTTGACAGAGTTAAAAATATGCCAAGTTTATACTTAGATTGATCAAAATTTGGCCAGGAGTCTGATGGCATGGTCAATTTTTTGATCTTAGTAAAAAAAAATTCATAAGAAAAATGTTGAGGGCGAAACCATGAAGTTGGAACCTTGACGCAAGAATCTACACGGAATCTTAAAGATTCCTTGGAGGCCCAAAATTGACATTTTCAATACTAGACCAAATCTATACTCATCTTCCTCAAATTTTTGTAAGGAACGCGATGGTGTGATCAACTTCTTCATCTGAGCAGTCTAATTTTAGTCAACCCGTGGAAGAGAATCCTTGAGGAATATTTGAGATTCTTAGGGAGCCCATATTTGACGAGATAGAAAGGGATCGATTTTATGCTCAAATTTCACAATTTTTCATAGGTAACATGATGGCACATGTTGTTTCTTCACTCGAGTAGCTGATTTTCAGGCCATCCCCAGAGTTGGCGGTATAAGGTACATTATATCCATGTGTTAATTTGATTTTTGTTGAGATGATGATTTGAATTTGGATTCCATGTATGCCATTTTGAGAGAGGATCATTGTATGCCACTTTATGTGAGAGATTGTTCCTTTGTCATGCTAGAGGAGAGATTTTATGAGTGAGAGTTCTTATAGAAGAATGTCTCATGGGAGAGACACATGCCACTCTAGTTAAGGTAGTTAATTCTTGTATTTACAAAGAATGTATCATGTACTCATCATCTTCTTGCAACTAATGAAGTGGCCTCCCCACTCTTGACATTGGGCCCAGATACGTAGCCCACATAGGGTGAAATCCATTACCATATTGTGTGTTTATGTTTTTTCATGATTATTTCTTCTTGTTTTCATGTTGATGTTTCGTTGAAGTTGTTTAGAATATGCATTTCTCATGATTTCACAAGAAAATGGAAGTGTCAGTATAAGGTCCTGTATGATGGGGGTTTTGATTAGAAAGCACTCACGGAAATTTCCCAGATCAATGAGGACTCTACCCATGAGAGTTTTGATGTGATATTATAGGTTGATAGTTTTCATATATGAGGATTGACAAACACAAGTGGAATTACCTATTTTAGCGATCAAATTCTTAGTGTCGTGATTGATCTAGTGATTCGAAATATATATAGGTCTCTAATAAAATTCATTTTCGAAATTAGATATGGTTCTACGAATGAATTCCATATAATATCTTACAATGCATAAAAGTGTTGTAGTTTGTACATGTTTAAGTAGAGGGAAAAGGAGAGTTAGGGTAGGTAAGAGGAGACACTCTTCCTCTTCTTCCACCTATGTGACCAATGGAGATTTGTCATTAACCCTTAGTGAATGGAGATTTTGAGAGAAGTATGAAACAAGTAGAATCCCAAAGAGAAAAACTAGAGGTAGAACCTAGAGAAAAACACCCAATGGAGACAAAGGAGGTTTCAGGTGAAATTCAAACCCGACATGTTAGGAAGAAACTAGGGAATGAGATTAGGGAAGTCTGTGTAAATTTAGAACCGTCCTCACAAAACTGAGAAGAGTAAGAGAAACACAATAGAACACCTTAAGTAGGTTGAATTAGGAAAAAAACTAGTAAAATAGCTTGAAACCGAAAAATAAAACCAAAGAAGGAAACTGTTGGGGGCCAAAACTGTCTTGTTTTCTTTATCTCTTTACCTTGTTTTCTTGCTAATTATACTTCCATACCAGCTATTTTGTGCCTAAAATCCCTATAGGTATAACCCTTGTCATGTTTCACAAGTTATTTAGTCATTTATGTTTAAGTCTGAGGAATCATCACTGATTGGATGCTAATATCATTAATGCACAGATTTGGAGCCATAGGGTCAAGATTCATTACCAAAGATGGTGGCACTATTGTTAACCCGCAACTATTATAGTTCAACTGTTGCAAAACTCCTTTTTGTTTATCTTTTGATTCAGTTTTGATGTTACAACTATCATGTAATTTTAGGCAAACAACCACCATGGTGTTTGGATGTAATTGTATAAAAGGGGATTTGTAGTTGGGAGTCGAGTTAGCAAGATATCTATGAGTTATGTAATAGTTACTTTTGATATTAATGAAATTTCTAACTTTCTGATCTTCTTTGTGAATCTGTGAGTTAAGCACAACCCTGACTAGGGAGTTGGGCCCGCTCTCCTGATCAAGTGTTGTGCATGTGTGCTTATGTATGTATTGTTTTTAGTTATGCATTTTATTTCCTTTTTGCTATGAGAGTTAGTGTGCTACTGTGAAACGTATTGTTGTTATAGTTGATGTTGTGACTCGTTATGCTGCTATAGTTTATTTATTATTTCAGATTACATGTTTAAGTAATTAATTGAACTCCTGATCAATTGCTGGATTATGAATTTTCCCCTGCATATACAGTGCATGATACCCTTGGAATAACAAACTACCCCAGATTGACATATTAATGTGGTAAAGGGTTGAATCATAACATTCACACTCGAACCCCAACATTTTGGCGCTATTGTCGAGGAGGTTATCAAGTTGCAAGAACATAACTGATATTGATCTTGGAATCAATCTCTCATCCTAGGGAGAGAAAGGTTTTTCCACTCTGCTGTAGGTCCCGAGCGTAGTTATTTTTGATTTTGTTTTGTTTCCTGTTGTTTTTCTTCTTCTTTTTTTCTCGCTCTTTTTTATTTTTATAAGGGCCACTCTCTCGTCCTGGGGAGGGAAATAATCTTTCACCCTACTCCAGATCCCGAGCTTAGAATTTTCCGGCGTTTTGTTTGTTTTGATTTTGAAAGATCCTCTCTCTTGTCATGTGGAGGGAAAGAGTTTTTTTTTTACCCTACTCCAGGTCTTGAGCCATGTAAGTTTTAATGTTTTATTTCCAATAATGTATGAACAAGTGTTCTAATAAAAGGGTTAAAGGAGGACCCCAAAGGCAAGGAAGGAAGGATTTGGGGAGGAATACCTATATCCACGAGATTATTGCAAAAGCTACATCAGAAGCCTCTTCACGAGCTACTGCTAGGGTGAAAGTTCACACAAAATGAGAGGGGCATTCTGTGGAACAACCTATACCTCCCCCAAAAGTGGAAGTACCCCTTTCGATAGCTAAAAAAGAAGCAGGAACGAGGGCATCATAGGGATCAGAAATGCCTCCCTTAGTATCAGAAAGGGAGGAAGTGGCTAGCAGAGGGTCAGAAGAAGAGATCCACCCAAGGATTGAAGAAGGAGACTTTAGAGGATTTTCTTCACCTCGCGATCAGGGGAGTGTTATTAAACTCCCACAACCATCATTGTTACACAACAAGAACCTTTTGAAATTCGAAGCGAGTATTGGAAAGTATTCATGGCATCCCCAACATCTTCAATCGAATTCCCAATTGGGGATATCAGGGGTGATGCACCAATGAAGCCTATTCCAATGACTGCACTGCCAAACTTCCATGGGATTTCCACGGAAGATCCAGACACTTTCCTATTTGAGTTTGATATCATTTGTAGAGGATATTACTATATCAATTATGCTCAAAAGCTGAAAATTTTTCCTGCTACATTAAAAGGGACAACGTTGTGATGGTTTATGAATCTATGAGGAAAATCCATCTCTACCTGGGATGACATGAAGAAGGACTTCCTGGAAAAATATCAGGATTACTATAAATCTCAGGACATTAAGGAAGAAATATTTAAATTCATGCAGAAGGAGGATGAAAATATGGAGGACTATGTGGAGCGTTTTAAGTACACTCTCAAGAGGTTTGGCCACAGTGACGTGGATAAGGATATCCTGAAAATTATTTTTCTCCAGGCCCTGAGGGAAGAATCTTTGGAGTTGTTAAACATAGTAGGTAAAGGGGATATATCTAAAGAATATTTTGACACCATCTGTGAGCTCTGCATTCAATGTTCAATGGGAGTTGCAAGGAATAGATAGGGAGTATAGACCTTCAAAGCATCAAGCAAGGGAATCACAAAGGAAGAAATTGGAAACCTACTGGATAATTTGAAAACTGATATCCTAAGCACCTTATCTTCCCAAATGGATACATTGCAGGAAAACAGAAGAAGATGGAGTTGGAAAGAACCATGGCTATTTTCTGCCCTCGGTGTAGAAAGAAACATCCACTGAAGGAGTGTCCACCAGATCAGCTGTGCTTTATGGGGTCTAAGAAACCATGGTAGCCACGGTCATTAGGCTTAAATCCAGGTATGTCTTAGGATCCTTTTCAATATTATAATATGAATCCTCAGTTAATTCCTTTTTGGCCTCAATAATATCAGTATCCACCCTGTCAACCATGGTACCCTCAACCTAACTCAAGTTCTTCATGGTCTCAAAACTGGCGTAGCCCTGCTCCCCCTACTGCTCAATTTTATCAACCTACACAACAATAGTAGTTACAACTACCCTCTAATATTCCCTCCAATAATACTCCTCTCCGACCTCAACTTCCCATTCAACCAAACCCAAATCAAAACAAGAAGGGCACTCAACAAATGGACACCCTCAACCTTCCTTCATATAACATTTCTACCGCAGGATTTAATAAGATGAATTTGCGATCTGGCCGGGTAGTAAATTCTACAACATCGCCCATTATTGTTGAACATCTTGATGATGAAAATCCAGAATCTGAAGCAGTCAGGGGTGAGACAACCCAACCATTTGTGGAACATTCTCCTTCTCATTTGACTATTACTCAGGCCTGTCAAACTAATCCGCCTTATCCAAAACGATTAGCCTTGAGTAAACAGGTCCCTCAACTGGAATTTGATCTTTTAGGAGAATTGCACAATGTGTTTGTCAAAATCCCCCTGCTTCAAGCCATGAAAGATGCACCTATTTATGCTAAAACTATCAGAGAATATTGTTCCAAGAGACTTGGGAAGAAAATGAAGGATCCACTTCAATTCATGTTATGGGGAGATTATCTGACATTATTTTAGGAAAAGCTATGCCTGTAAAATATGGGGATCCTAAGAACTTGATTCTAACAGTCCATATTAATGGGGTAGATATTCCAAATGTACTGGTAGATTTGGGTGCGGAAATTAATGTAATTACCTTTGAAATCATGCTTATGCTGGGATTGCGTGATCTTAAGCCTACCCCTACAGTCTTAGAGCTAGCTGACAGATCTACAATTAGACCGATTGGGAAATTAGAGGACATAACAATCTCAGTGGATTCTTGGTGCCACTTGGTTGATCTCCTAGTCTTGCATACGCAATCCCTAGTTGGTGGTGACCCACTTAGTTTAGGGTGGCCTTGGTTTGCAACTGTTGACACCTATATTGGGTGTTGGTCAAGAAACATGATAATTTCTAACAGGGAAAATATGAAAAATCTTATTCTCTGTCCTCCTGCAAAACCAAGTTCACAAAGAAATCCAAAACATAACTCTCTATCTTTGGATGGGATCGAAACTGAACATCGGAAACTCCAGCCAGTCCTTACCATGGGGCAAGCCCTTTGCTTTAAGAACAAGACATAGAATGACACCATCAACACTTTTATTAGCAACCCTCATGTTGTTCCGGATCCAACTCGGCAGTTTTTGGAACATGTCATGAGCTGCAAAATGCAGGAAACTATCGGATCAGAAATCGGAAATGAAGATATTCTTGTAACAACATTCTCTGACAGCATACTGGTGGAGATCGAGCTAGTGAAGACACTGAATATCAACCCGAACCTTTCACGAGGCCAGACTTAACAGCTCCTGAAGATCCTTCGGGAATAGAAAGAAGCTTTTGCCTAGGATTATACCGATATGAAAGGTATCCCTGCCGATTTGTGTACTAATCATATTTATATTAAAGAAGATTTTCGACCCGTGAGACAACCTCAAAGAAGAATGAACCTTGCCTTGAAAAACATTGTCAAAGAAGAGCTTCAGAAGTTATTGGATGCATGATTCATTTACCCAATCTCTGACAGTCAGTGGGTATCCTCGTTGGTCATCATTCCTAAAAAGAATGCTAAATGGTGGATTTGTGTAGACTATAGGAAGTTGAATAAAGCAATCTTGAAAGATCATCTCCCTCTATCATTTATTGACAAAGTCCTTGATACCTTGGCCGGGAAGAAGTTTTTCTCTTTCCTGGACAGGTTTAGCAGGTATAACCAAATCCAAATAGCTCCTGAAGATCAAGAAAAAATCACCTTTACATTCCCTTAGGGAATATTCGCTTACCGAGTCCTTCCATTTGGTCTTGGTAATGCACATGCTACCTTTCAGAGGGAAATACTAGGTATTTTTTTTTATTTACTCGATGATAGTGTTGAAATCTATATGGATGATTTCACGCCATATGGAGGGTCATTTGAAGAAGGGTTGGAAAACTTGGAGAAAGTTATTAAAAGGTGTAAACAAGTGCATGTTTCTCTGAGTACAAAAAAATGTCACATGATGAGAGAAGAGGGAGTAGTGCTGGGACATTTTCTTTCGGCTGCTGGAATACAAGTTGATCCTGCCAAGGTAAAGGTAATTATGCATTTTCTTATACCCAAGACACTGACTCAGGTACGTAGTTTCATTGGTTGCACTGGTTACTATAGGAATTTTATAGAAAAAATTTCCAAGATAGAATTCTCACTTTTTTAGCTATTAACTAAGGATGCAGAATTTTAATGGACAAATGATTGTGGAGTAGCTTTTGAGAAAATTAAAGAACAGATCTGCCGAGCTCCGATATTGCGTGGTCCTAACTAGGAACTTCCATTTCATATCCATACAGATGCCTCTTAAACACTTGTAGGGGTGGTGTTGGGACAACAAGAAGATAAGAAGACGTACACAATCTATTATGTCAGCAAGAATCTAACATATGTTGAACTAAACTATACGGTAACGGAGAAGGAGTTCCTGGCTGTTATCTATGCTATTAATAAATTTCGACATTACATTACTGGGTATCCTACTTTTGTACACACTGATCACACAACAATCAGGTATTTGATGAATAAACCTGTAACTCCTTGACGTATAACAAGGTGGTTGCTATTACTTCAAGAATTTGATACCACCATTATAGATAAACCAGGCAAGGATAATGTAGTTGTTGATTTTCTATCTAGATTAAATGCTGATAATGAAGGAGAACTTGTAGAAGATAGCTTTCCAGATGAACATCTATTTGCAATTTCTACTAATACTCCTTGGTATGCAGACATTGCTAACTATTTGGCTATAGGAAAAGTACGACAACATTTGTCATACAGGGAACAATGAAGGATCATTCATCATAGTGCCCGTTACTCATGGATAGTGGGATACTTCTTTTATACAGGGGGTGATCAGCAGATCTGTCATTGAGTAGCAGAAAGTGACATCTATGAGATCCTAAGAGATGCTCATGATGGCCCTTGTGGGGGGCATTTTGCATATAAACGAACCAGCCACAAGGTGTTACATATGGGATATTATTGACCCTCTATCTTCAGCGATGCACGGAACTATGTCCGAAGATGTGATAGCTGCCAACGGATGGGTCAACCAGGTCACTCAGATGAAATGCCATTACAACCACAAGTAGTTCTTGAGCCTTTCGAGATATGGGCTATTGATTTTGTAGGTCCATTTAACCCACCTTCACGTCAGAAAGTCCATATTTTAGTCTGTACAAATTATGTAACAAAGTGGGTAAAATCCAAGGCTATAGCCAAAGCAACATAGCAGGTTGTCTCATACATTTTGTTTGAAGAAATTTTTGCTAGATATGGTGCTCCTAGAGAGATAGTTTTAGATGGAGGAGTGCAGTTCACATCACACATGATAAAAAAGATTATGAGGAAACATGGGATCAAGCATAGGATAACAACCCTATATCATCCTCAAGCGAATGGTCAAGTGGAAATCACAAACAAAGTATTAGAAAAAAATCTCACCAAGATCGTGGAAAATCATCATTGGGATTGGGCTGAAAAACTTCTTGAAGCTCTTTGGGTATACATAACAACATGGTGGAACACAATAGGATTTTCGCCATTTGAACTTGTCTATGGAAAATCCCCATTATTCCCGGTGGAATTTGAAATCAGTATGCTCAGAACAACTATGGAAGTAGGATTAGACCTCTTAGAAGCCTAGAAACACTGGCTGGAACAACTAAAAGAGCTTGATGAAATTTATTTAATGGATTTCCAGAGGACTACTGCCATACAACAACAGAGAGAAAAATGGCACAATAAATTTATTAAAAATAAGGTGTTTCATAAAGGGGATTGGGCATTACTGTATGATTCCCGTTGTAAGGATTTAAAAGGGAAGCATCACTTGTGATGTTTGGGATCGTATGAGGTTGATGCGGTATTTGACAACAGGACTATTATCGATGATTCACATGTTTCTTTTATTGTAAATGGACATTGACTTAGACTCTACCACTGCCCAACCTCCAGAGAAGCCTTCATCAAACATCTCTTTAAAAAATCTGGATTGAAGGTGGTTGGTGCAGAGAATACCTCCTCTGCATCCTCTGTTTAATATATATATATATATATATATATATATATATATATATATATATATATATATATATATATATAATATGATGTTACTACTCGTTGTTTTTTTACAGGTACTTCCTCAGGTGCACGAAGAATTTTATAACTTATGCTGCTGAGAAGGAAAATTTTCTAAGTGTTCGGTGTTGTTACTCCCAATGTTGTTACTCTTCCCGTGTTGTTACACTGGTAAGAAAAATCTTATAAGTACCTGACGATGTGAATCCTCCAATGCCATTATACCATTCATGTTGCTACTCTTCCACGTAAGAACCAAGTATGATCCTAATTAGACTTGGCATAATGATTAATAATTTTGTGACATGACTTGGGAATGACTACAGATAATCATTTCTTAATGGGTGGGGGTACAACCATGATGGCATATTCCATCCCTTCACTTCTGAAAAAATTGCATTGGTACGTATAACCCATAATGATGCCATTACATTTCGCATGATTAATCGGTAATCATATGGATTTGAAACATCATGCGAATGATTGTCCAATTAATTTATTATCATAATATCCCATTATTTTTATAACCTTGTCACAAATTTTTCCCATTTTTTTCCAAAATCCACTTGCTCTCTGTGTCTTTTCTATGATTAGCTATATATACCTGCATATTATCATTTGAAACCCCTTTGCATAATATTATTTCATGACCTTTTCTGCAAGAAACTAGCCTGCTGACACCCCCTCTAATGGTTTTGCTACTAGTCTGAACGTTGTTACTAAAGCCCGAGCAGGAATGGGGGGGTTTATTGTGCGATATGAACCAGTGATGAAGGTGCAGGTTCGTAGTAACATGGATGTATGGCAAGTTTTCCTGGGCACAGTTTGGGATAGGTACTTTCAAAGACTATAGGGATTTGATGGAACAATCACAGTAGAATTCTCCTTAAATTTAGAAGGTGAATACTCCAAGGTACGAGGCTAAGAGTTCCAGTTACAGAGGAGGCCATTGTAGTTTCCACTGGATTTCCACCAGGGGGGGGCGCAGAAATGGTTTTCTCGGAAAACCCCACTGCTGGAATATCCAGAGGTATTTATGCAAACTGGCGAGACAGTAGCTCAAAGGGGAAAGGGATACGACCGAAAATCGCTACCCTATCCTTGGGGAGAATTCGCCTATTTTGTATCAAGGTAACATTACTTGTGAAATACGTTTTTCTATTATGTTCAAACATCATTTTAATATTCTAGCATCCCTGCGATATCGGCATGCCCTAGTTTACTCGATAGATATGCCATTTTTCTTAATGAAAAGTTTACAGTTGATGGCACATTCTGCTTGCCATTCTCAGAAAGTGTAGGAAGTCCTTACCAACCACGGTTTAGTACGACTGCTGGTTGTCCAAGCACTGGACCAAACTTTGGTGTCATGGCCACAGTTTGTTGAATCAGCAGAGGAAGAACTAGAAGGATTATTACCGGTGGAGGGGGAAATCAACAAATAGGATGCAGAAGGGATAAATGTCATAGTCAATGTTGTACCACAAGAACCAACATCGATTGCGGAGGCCATGGAAGAAAATAGAATGGAAAGCGATGATGTTGGTAATGTTACTGATGATGCACAAGAAACACTTGCCACTGAAATTCCAAGGGCCGAACAAGGGAGTGCAGGTGGTGCTGCCCCACAAGAACCAACACCACCCACACATATCAAATTGGAATTAGTACAAGTGGCAGGAGCTTTGGTTAGTAGTGCTTCTCAAGAACCAACATAAAATTCAAAGAGAGTCACTTGGTTAGCGAAATGAAAAAGCAAACAGGTTGATTTTCCATGTACAGGTGAGGCCGAGGAATATTTATTTCAGTCACCTTTCACCGCAAGTCTACCAAGTTGGGCCAAAAAATTTCCAACACCCCGTTGTTCAAAGGTTGAGAAGGCGGTGCCACTTATTCTGAAGGTCAGTAAGAGGAAAGTG
Source organism: Pinus taeda (assembly GCA_000404065.3). NCBI lineage: Eukaryota > Viridiplantae > Streptophyta > Pinopsida > Pinales > Pinaceae > Pinus > Pinus taeda. The sequence continues at coordinate 138,823 of APFE030936173.1, forward strand.
GATACTCTAGTGGAAGATGCGACTTAAGTACAAACTCCTATCGAAGAACAGGAAAATATGGTCAAAGGTGTGGAGGCCAACACTGCTCCACAAGAACTAGTTCTAGCCGACACGTCAGTGGCAAAAGCCACGAATATGGTCAGTCCTGCAGAATTAGTGGTGGAAGAGACTTGTGCTGAGAATGAGTCACGAGAATATGAGGCAGCTTAGGGTCCAACAATAAATCATCAAGTACAAGAACAAAGTATTGAGGGCAACATCTTGCCAGATGACATAGGAACATAGAAAAAGGACCCACTAGCTGAAGCTAAATTTCAAGACGAAAAGATAGTTCTAGCACAAGAGGATGTACAGACGGCGGGGGAAGATGTTGTGAATGTCAAAATTCCAGCTGTGACAGTCCCAAAACAATTTAGAGGGGTCAAGACAAATGTTGTTGGAATTGATAAGCAGGTGATGGAAACAAAAACCGTGAATATGGAGCCTTCGAATGTAATAATTCTGGAACTGAAAGATGAAATTTGAGTTTATGGACAAGTCGAGGAAGTAAGAATTAAGGAAGAACAGGTTGACATAGATGCTGAGGATCCACCAGGCCCCACAACATCCACAGAACTGGTGGGAGAAATCCCCATTAAAAAGGAATTCATTAACTACAACACGCAATGAAAGTCCTCCTTCAAGGAGAGATACCAGTCCCAATTCAATGAAAACATGTAGTTGAAGATTAACAATATTCGACTGAAAAAGAGGATTTGTCGATTAAAGAGGGAAGCATGAATATATAGGATAAAGATTGCAATCCTCAAAGATGGACTTGAAAACCGAGCAGAAGAACCTGTAGCAGCCAAGGTCAAAGACCCTCCTACCACTTCTGCTGCGACACAGACTAAGCCAATAGAATGGTTATTTGAAAGCAGGGAGTTCTTCTTCACTGCTGAAGTTCAAAAGTGGCAGGAAATTGCCGCATGCTAGCAACAAGGATCTATTTCGGTAGAAGATCACCAGAAGGGAATTTAGAGAGTTAGAGAACAAGCAGTAAGCAGAGTCACTGGTTATATTGACAGGGAATATAGAGAGAGGAGGAAGCATGAGAAACAACAGAGAATAATTGTGCAGCTGGAAGAAGAAGTGCATATCTTGAAGATAGATAAGGAAGAAATGTTTGATCTTGCACAATAGATACTTGCTTTCTACCCTCCAACTCACAGCTACGCACTGTTCTTGCATGAACAATATCTTTTATTTTTTTCTAAAGAGTATATTCCATGAAATTAGTCATAAGTGTTGGCATTATGGTACAGGTGTTGTCCTTGGTGGCAACTCACTCAGGGGTATGATACAAGTGTTGTTTTTGGTGGCAACTCAATCAGAGGACAAGAATAAGATATATGGATGTTAACCTTGATGGAAGCGCGTATACACGCGGGTTAGCGGAACAGAAGGCGCGTACATGTACACACGTGGGTTCATAGAAGTAAAGGCGCGTACATGTTGGAAACCATGGTTTTGGTCCGTGGTATTTGGTCCATGGTATTTGGTCTGAAGTGATGACCCCAGGTATTGGGTCCAAGGTATTGGTTCGACGTGGTTTTGGACCATGGTATTGAGAAAAGCCTAAACCTATATAAGGAGAAGATCATTAGGCCAAGGGGGTGTGTGTGTAATGAATGTTTGTTGAAGGGTGAAGTTCGAGCATGATTGTTATGGGTTTGTGATGCTCGGCTTGATCTAAATCAAGTTGATGACAACAAAGGTTTAAGTAATTATCTATAGATTTGTACGCGGGTTCTCTTTGGTAAAAGCGCGTATACACGCGTGTTTGACACAGTCAAGTAGCGTATGCATTATGAGATTGTAGGTTTTAACCTCGTATAGAAATTACCTGCATATGAATTCTAAATCACAGGAAAAATAAAAATGCGAGAGCATAACACATAAAACACATATACACAAAG
>APFE030936173.1:144972-179352 GCA_000404065.3 Pinus taeda
GACCATTGAACTTCTCAATCTCTATCTTTCCGCTGCTCGCCATCTTCTTTCACCACCAGAATCGATCTCGCAAATCTCCCACTGAACAGGGTCTACCACAAGCCCGAGCGAAACCCCTCAGCAACGAAGGCGTCCCCTTAAAGCCAAAATAGCTCTGATACCAAATGTAGGTTTTAACCCTTTACAAAAATTACCTGCATACGAATTCTAAATCACATGAAAAATAAAAATGCGAGAGCATAACACATAAAACACATATATATAGATATTTCCCACTGGATCCCAAAACCGAGACTACCAGCTCGATTTTTCAATATTTTCCTTTCAATGTTACAATACATATTTATACATGCCGAAGCATCCAATACCATGGACCAAAAACCATCGCGTCCAAAACCATGGACCGAAAACCATCGCGTCCAAAAATCATGTGCGAAAATCATGCACAAAACCGTAGGTGGGTCCGCCCAACCTAACATAGGGTCCAAGACCAAAATTTTTCGGGGCGCTGCCCCGGACCACATAAAGTGGGGTTACGGGTACCCCTCAAACCCCCTGTTAACTATGTGGAAAGAATATAACACAACCCAACAGAAATTTGATGTTTCTAGTTGTTGTTGATTCTAGTGGTTGTGGCAGAGTTCTGGGATCTGGTATGTGTTTTGGTAACTGTGGTTGTTGACAGGGTTTCAGTGATTAACTATTGGGTGATTCAGAGATTGATGGTGCAGGTATAATTGATGATTGTATTGCAGTGATGATTGTTGTGTATTTATGGATCCAGTCTGAAAATGTATGAAATGTGGTCCCTGGAAGAGAAGGTTGTAGCCTTCTGTAGGCCAGCACCTACGTACTAGTACTAGCTAGTGCAAGAGCTAAGGGGGTTGTAGCTCCCTTCCAGGAGAAGTTGGAGAACGAGAGAGGGTTGTAGCCCTCTGCAGGTTGCAGCCTGTGTGCTGGTAAATGACTGCACTAGTACATTGTGAAAGAAGTTTCTTATTAAAAGAATATAGAAACAAATTGCAGCAGGTGGTTTTCACCCACATTGGGTTTCCACCTTATATCATGGTGTTCATGTGTGCTCCTTATGTGTGATGTTCAGTTCTGTTTTATTGCACCTGTTTACTGTTAATATGGTTAATAATGTTCTGAGGCACTCATTGAAGATCAACTAACTGAATCATAAGTTTATTGGATATACGCTAGTTGCTTTAAGCACAGTTGCGTCTATATGCGGGTATCCTTAACGAAAGTAGCGTATATGTATTTGAGTATGAAAATGAAAAAGTATCTGTCACCGCCCCCCCCCCCCTTCTCAATATTATTTCCAACAATTGGTATCAGAGCAGGTTCTTCAGAAGAAGCTTGATCGCTTGAAGGAAAGATCCATCAGAATGGCTAATCAAGAAAGAGAGGCATCCATCAGGCCACCAATCTTTGATGGGAGCAACTTTACCCACTGGAAGATAAGAACCACAACATATCTGCAATCGCTTGGAACGGATGTCTGGGGAATCATGGAAGGAGGATACACATATCCATCAACAATTCGTACAGATACAGCAGAGAGAAAGCAATATGAACTCAATGCCAAAGCTGATACTATCTTATTGGGAAGTTTGTCACAATCAGAATTCATGAAGGTCATGCATTTCAAATCAGCCAAGGAAATATGGGACAAATCATTCTAAGCTACGAAGGAGATGAACAGGTAAAATGAGCAAAGCTTCAAACTCTCAGAATACGGTATGAAAATCTTAAGATGCATAGCAATGAAAGCATAGCTAATTATTTTCTGTGTATAGATGAGATTGTCAATTGTATGAGGAATCTGGGTGAAGAATTTAAGGAAGTTGTCTTAGTTGAAAAGGTTTTAAGATCTTTGTTTGCTAAATTTGATTCCAAAGTGTCTTCCATAGAAGAAAAGGAGAATCTGCAGAAAATCACTATGTCACAGCTTCACGGAATCTTAACTGCTTTTGAGATGAGAATAGGAGGACCATCAGATATGAGAGAAGCTGCTTTCGAAGTATCAACAAATGGATCAGGATACATTTCGGAAGGGGAGGAAGAAGTAAATTTTGTCAAGAATCTTGAATGAGGATCTGGAAGGTTTGAAGGTAAGCTACCTTTCAAATGCTTTTCATGTGGTAGAGTTGGTCACTACACTGCTAGATGCCTTCATAACAAAGGAATGATGCCTGAAAAAGGTAATAGAAGCTATTATACCCATGTTAAAAGTAATGACTCATTCAATAGTAGTGAAGACATTAGAAGTCTCATGGCATATGAAAAGAAGGATGTAGAATCAGAAGAAGTTACCAGATTAAATGAACAATTGGAGACAGTAACCAGAGTAAGGGAGCAATTTCAGGATGTAGTAAAAGATCACAGCATAACAATTCAGAGACTTGAATCAAAGATCCTCTCTCTAAAAGAAGATCTTGAAAAATCAAAGAAGCATAATAGAGAAGTTCTTGAAGAACAAGAACATGAAGTGATCGAATTAAGGCAACAAGTGGAAGAAGGAAGAAAAGTTGAAGAAAACATAAGGAAGCAATATTTGGAAAAGGAAGAACAACATCAGGTTGAGGTAAATATCTTAAAAGGTAAATTAGAAGAAAAGGATAAATTGTTATGATTTCATGATAGTACTAAGATTTTGGATGACATTCTTGGTAGTCAAAGATCCCCTACTATCAAAACTGGTCTTGGCTTTTATGAATCTGTTGAAGGTGAATCTAGTTCGCAAGGTGAGGCAAGGAACTCTAATAAGAAATCTGAAATGCTCAACAAGGAACAACCAAGGAAAGAAATTCCTTTACTCCTAACTATGAAAGTGATAGACGATTATTTCCTCCATTGAATAATGTTGAATGTTATGTATGTCATAATCTTGGACATGTTGCAGCCAGATGGAGAAGTAGAATGGTTCAAGACCATCACACAAGATCATCACATTCCAAATATTTTAGAGGATATTGTTTTGCTTGCAATATGTATGGTCACAAAGCAATTGATTGCTACAGAAGGAATATGAAACATGTAAGATGTTATGCATGTAACAAGTTTGGACATAAAGCAAGGGAATGCAGGAACAAAATTCAAAATCCAAAGCAAGAAGACTATACATCATCACAATTCCAGGAATTGAAGAAGATAGAATTAGAGACTGAAAGGTGTGTCATAACTCGGTTATTTGACATAACAGACACAGAGGAAACTGAAAGTGAAGACCTTCAATATTTCATCTTGCATACGCTAGTATAATAAAGACAAGTAGCGTATATACGCAAGATAGAGGTTGCCAAGTCACGTATATGGAAGAAAAGGGCAGCAGATCACTCTCAGGAAATGATTCGGTCATGGTACATAATGGTTGGCACAGACTCAGGGGGAGCATATACTTAAATAATGCATTGTTGGCATTTTGATGAGAAGTCTTCGATAATGATGCTTATATGGTTAAATAATATTTTTTGCTGGTTGGTCAAAAGAATGGTGTACAAGTTGCAGGATGCTGATGCTTTTGGTACAGACCATATATAGTGTATGATAGTTGCTGATGACTATCATGGTCTTGAATAGATTGTTGGTCTTTGTTATAAATACCTTGCATGTGCTTAGGGGGAGCATGGACAGAATGTTACATCTTGGTATGTACAAAGGGGGAACTCAATCAGAGATTTCAGCAGGTACTCAGGGGGAGTATGGACAGAAGAGGGTATACCGAAGAAGAGAACATCTTGGTCCGCCCTTTGCCCTTGATGTCAAAGGGGGAGAGTGACTTGGTGTGGTTGTTGCCATCAAGTCTAAAGGGGGAGATTGTTGGAATTATGGTACAGGTGTTGTCCTTGATGGCAACTCACTTAGGGGTATGATACAAGTGTTGTTTTTGGTGGCAACTCAATTAGAGGACAAGAATAAGATATACGCATGTTAACCTTGATGGAAGCATGTATACACGCGGGTTAGCGGAACAGAAGGCGCGTACACATACACACACGGGTTCATAGAAGTAAAGGCGCGTACATGTTGGAAACCATGGTTTTGGTCCGTGGTATTTGGTCCATGGTATTTGGTCCAAAGTGATGACCCCAGGTATTGGGTCCAAGGTATTGGTTCGACGTGGTTTTGGACCATGGTATCGAGAAAAGCCTAAACCTATATAAGGAGAAGATCATTAGGCCAAGGGGGTGTGTGTGTAATGAATGTTTGTTGAAGGGTGAAGTTCGAGCATGATTGTTATGGGTTTGTGATGCTCGACTTGATCTGAATCAAGTTGATGACAACAAAGGTTTAAGTAATTATCTATAGATCTGTATGCGGGTTCTCTTTGGTAAAGGCTCGTATACACGCGTGTTTGACACAGTCAAGTAGCGTATGCATTATGAGATTTGATGTTTCTGGTTGTTGTTGATTCTAGTGGTTGTGGCAGAGTTCCGGTCTCTGGTATGTGTTTTGGTAATTGTGGTTGTTGACAGGGTTTTAGTGATTAAGTATTGGGTGATTCAGAGATTGATGATGCAGGTATAATTGATGATTGTATTGCAGTGATGATTGTTGTGTATTTATGGATCCAGTCTGAAAATGTATGAAACGTGGTCCCTGGAAGAGAAGGTTGTAGCCTTCTGTAGGCCAGCACCTACGTACTAGTACTAGCTAGTACAAGAGCTAAGGGGGTTGTAGCTCCCTTCTAGGAGAAGCTGGAGAACGAGAGAGGGTTGTAGCCCTCTGCAGGTTGCAGCCTGCGTGCTTAATAAATGACTGCAACAGTACATTGTAAAAGAAGTTTCTCTTATTAAAAAGAATATAGAAACAAATTGCAAGCAGTGGTTTTCACCCACATTGGGTTTCCACCTTATATCATGGTGTTCATGTGTGCTCCTTATGTGTGATGTTCAATTCTATTTTACTGCACCTGTTTACTGTTAATATGGTTAATAATGTTCTAAGGCACTCATTGAAGATCAACTAACTGAATCATAAGTTTATTGGATATACGCTAGTTGCTTTAAGCACAGTTGCATATATACGTGGGTATCCTTAACTAAAGTAGCGTATATGTATCTGAGTATGAAAATGAAAAAGTATCTGATTTGCTAATACTAATTCACCCCCCCCTCTCAGTAATATTTCCAACAATAAGGTCGAAGACTCAATGCAGTTCCTCTGGATCATGAGAGTGCATGACATTCTAGAATAGCATCTTCTTTGTGAACTTTATATGCATGACTATTACTTGAAGGATGATCAAACTTTTAATCATGTTCCTTATGTGGGAGACATCCAACTGAGAGCATTCACGTCTTATACTGTTAATCAAGTCAGGTGGAAAAAGGCTTTTGATACTTTTGAGGCCAACCAAGCCACTCGGCCATTATTTGTTCGAAGAGAACATTTCCCATCTGATAGTATCCTTAATAAGCATAGGACTTTTCTAAACATTGAAGGGAAGAAGGAAAAAAATGCTTGCAATGTAGAAATGGTGCATATAGCTATGCACTACCCAAATAGTTTCTTGTCAGGAAGAGGCTAAGGATGCCTATTAAAGGAGGTGGATGCTATCTTCCTCTGTGGTAAGAATTAGAGAGCCTTTTAGAGCTCACAATTATGCCAAGGAATTAGAAAGGATGCCGCACTATATGGCTTGTCTACAAACCTTTGGGGTTCACTAGATAGGTCTCAGGTTTCAATTCCCACTTCTTTGGATATCGGCTGACACATACACCCCAGCCTACGAGGTGAGCAGCAACTGGTGGAAGGATGTTTTAACAATCTGAGGATACAAATTAGCTGGTACTGAGATGGCCAAAAGGTATGACCTTGCCCAGTTGCATGCCGAGCACAGTCAAGCAAACCCAGGCTCGCGATGGTGACAGACAGCATGAGGACATGCAGAAAAGTCAGTTGGGGGGAGATATTGGGGGCCAAAAATGCTTTGTTTTGTTTATCTCTTTACCTTGTTTTCTTGCAAATTATACATCTATACCAGCTATTTTGTGCCTAAAATCCCTACAGGTATAACCCTTGTCATGTTTCACAAGTAATTTAGTCATTTATGTTTAAGTCTAAGGAGTCATCACCAATTGGATGCTAATCTCGTTAATTGCGTAGATTTGGAGCCACAAGGTAAAGATTCATTACCAAAGCTAGCGGCACTATTGTTAACCCATAGTTGTTACAATGCAACTATCACAGGTCTCCTTTTTGTCTATCTTTTGATTCAGTTTTGATGTTACAACTATCATGTAATTTTAGGCAAACAACCACCATGGTGTTTGGATGTAATTGTATAAAAGGGGATTTGTAATTGGGAGTCGAGTTAGCAAGATATCTTTGAGTTATGTAACAATTACTTTTGATATTAATGCAATTTCCAACTTTCTAATCTTCTTCATGAATCTGTGAGTTAAGCACAACCCTAAACAAGGAGTTGGGCCCGCTCTCCTGATCAGGTGTTGTGCATGTGTGCTTATGTATGTATTGTTTTTAGTTATGCATTTTATTTCCTTTTTTCTATGAGAGTTAGTGTGTTGTTGTGAAACATATTGTTGTTACAGTTGATGATGTGAATCGTTATGCTGCTACAGTTTGTTTATTATTTCAGATTGCATGTTTAATTAATTAATTGAACTCCTAATCAATTGTTGGATTATGAATTTTCCCCTGCATATATAGTGCATGATACCCTTGCAATAACAAACAACCCCTGATTTACATATTAATGTGGTAAAAGGGTTGAATCATAACATTCACACTCAGACCCCAACCGAAACAACACCTAAAGACCAATGAAACAAAGCTACATGTAAAGGGTAGAAATAACATAAGTTTCAACTGAAAAGTTATAAAACACTGGAAAAAAGACTAGTACACTAAACCTGAAGCCCAACCATGAAATAGTTTAGGAGCCAATGACCATGAGCCTAAAACTTCCTGTCTGCCAACTGACATCCACCACAAGCTTGAGAGAAAGGGAATTTCTATAAATAATCATGCATTGGGTTGGAAACCCACCTCCCTTCTCTCAGTAGAGCTTCGAGACAACAACATGTCCACAAGGATCCAAAAACCAAAGAATAACTTCACTAAGCAGACAAAAGATTGAAGGAAACCATCATGTCAACCTAGCATTCCCTTGTATTGGACGAGCCAAAGACCCAACCAAACTATATCCTTGTAATGCTACCATGTATCATGATAAGCCACATTCGCTCCAATAACTTCCATAATTAAGCTCAAAGTCAGTTTGAAGGTGAAAAATTGGATTAAGAGTCCTTCGTTAAACTCCCAACTAACAATCTTCCTAATTTTGACAAACCTCCCATTTTTCAACAACATCCAACCTCATTTTATTCTGTATCTTCATACATTCAAATCACCAAATGGGGGTTGTATTGCCACCTTGACTTATTTCCTTATCACTTATTTCAAGTTGATGATAGAGATCATGTAGATAAACACCCTCCATGGAGAATTAATGAATATATTATTAAATTAATTTAAATATCATACACAAAATGGGAAAAAATGTCCAATAAATTCTAAAAGACAATAAATTTCACTAGAAGAAAAAAATTCAAGAAAAATAAAAATATTATAGTTTCTATCCATATCCAAATCAAGAAAAATGAGATTCCAAGTTCATTTATATGGTGTTTTTTTTCCTAATATCTTTATCTATTCAAGTAGTGTTTAACCACAAAATGTTAGGTCCATACTTGCCTTGTACATTTTACTTGTATCTATATCATGAGATGGCTTTCCATGCACAACACATTATGTGTAGGTTATGTTCACTAACACTACTTCATCACTATAACACTATTACATTTGGTGAAGATTGGGAGCCTACGTGGGAGTTTATTATTCGTTGTTTTGAGCTAAGTATCACAACCTATCATTAGGACTAGATCCACGAAAGAAACTTAGGTTTAACTAACCATGATATGGTAAGTAAATAATAATTAATCATTATTAAAGTGGTCATGTTGGCTTGTTAGATTAATTAACAAGGATTTGGTAAATAATAAGGGCCCCAGATGTTAAATCAAATGTTGTTTGATTCAACATACAAATTCATGAATTTAGTAGAAAAGTGGTTTAACTTTTGCTTGCTTCAATAGTAATCTTCTCGTATTCGTGAAGAAATTTATGTTTCGTCCTTTATTAAGATGGTGTTTGATCTCTACAAATTTCGTATTAATGTTAGATTCTCTACATTTTTAAAAAAATGTGAGTTCAACTAAATATTGTGATATCTTCATATGTTTCTTCTCAAAGCATTGTATCTCATTTAGCTTATCTGATTATCAAATAAGATAACTCGCTCAATAACTGCTTATACTATTACTATATTACTTATACTATTACTATATTTTTCTAATAATTTACTTTTTCTTTATTATTTTCTCTTTTTACCATGATATATAAGAGCTATATTATTTATTTCACATTTATTATGTTGTATTTCCTCTTTAAGTTATTAGTTTAAACAAGGTGGGTTGCGAGCAACAAGTCCCTGCCCAAGGGCATGATGCCAAGAGCAAAGGTTGTCAATTGCCTCATCGAAACAATGAGCATATGAAACAAGAGCAGGGATGGGAAAGCTAGTTGCACGTTTCCATGATGAATAGTGAACACTGTAATATCTTTCATCAAAGGATCCATTTCATTTGCAAGGTCAGTAATATCTTTAAATATAACAAACAACAATGCAATTGTGTGACTTTCATTGAATACTTACAAATAGCTACATTGTAGGGCGTTGATGGAAACTCGGTAGATTATACCATTGTAAATTGGCGCACCCAAATTAATTAATATTGATCTTATTTAGTTGAAGATAGACATAAATATTGTGATTGCATTTATGAATTCCTTTCCCCCTCAGTCTATATTAAGAATTTTATGAAGACTGTTAGTCCCTTCTATGTTGACACTGTTGTCTATATTGACACTTATCTCTACCTAAATTTGTTCAATTTGTTTTTTAACATAATATGTTTAACCGTTGTAACTTTCCAAAGGTAATATTGAGTGTTTCTTTGGTAGTTGTACTAGTTGCAAATTTCAAAACAAGAATGTTTCCATACAAAACACAGTTCAAATTGTTTGACAACGAATATGATCTCTGTCAAAAATTTTGAGTAGAGTAAGAGTTGCATTACTAAAAAGTCTCTAGATACTAAATTAATGACAAGCACATGAGAGATTTTATGTTTTGGGTTATTCCATATTTTTTAACTTTTCTGTGTCTTATTTGGCTCATTTTTAGATGCTCTGTGCTCCAGCGTACTAAATTAATGTTTGACATGAATTTATCACACTGGACTACAAGCCATAGTTACCTGACTTGGTTTGACTTTGCTCCACTTAAGTAAAACTAGATATCGGACTTGGAAAGGACTTGGGAGTTGACTCAAGCTCATTCAAAACTCAAGAGTTGACTCTTAATTTGATTGGGACTAAAACAAAACTAGATAAAAGCTTGGAACTAGATTCCCAAAACCTGCCCAATTCTCCATCAAGCATCAATTGTTCAAACTTGAGCCCCTGTACGTGGCGTTGATACCCTCTCTTGGGACTTTATTGTTCACCATGAAGGGATTTGTTGGATTTTTTTTTGTTTGGCCTGGGGGCAGGTGTGGGGGGAAAAGTCCCAAAAAAATCTTGAATTTTCTGCAATGTTAAGTCAAAATTGAGCCCCTATACATGGCGTTGATACCCTCTCTTTGGAGCACAGATAGGTGGAGAAATGAGATTTTATGGACATAGATTTACTACAACATATATTTCCATGCATTGGAAGATAGGAATGTTTGAAACAATGAAAAATTGAAAAGCAAATCTCATTCTATAAGTACTCCTAATTATCATTCTATCCAACAGGTCAACTTACTTTCGAGATTGAAAAATATAGCAGGACCATTTCTAATGAAAAATTAAGTTGACATGTCAAACTTTTTATTGTCTTGTAGGATAAAATTCAGAATTGTTTTATGGGAATTTGATACAAGAGAAGTGGATCAAGTGGTTTACAAGCCATCATTAGTTGTAATTCTGATCAATTATTTTAAATGGAAAAAACCTAACTGTATAGGGACATTCTATATGGATGAGCAAAATTACAACACCAAGTGCTCCATCTAGGGTTGCTTGTTGGTTTCCTTCCATAAAACTAGAACTATCTGAGGTGCCTGATTGCAATATGGGCACAAAATAAGATCCCCAATTTGTCAAGATATCCAAGACTCTATCCCCCTCATAAAAGGATGAATACATCCAATTGTTCAAAGAGTTTTAATAAGTGGTTTATTGGAGGTATGGAGTCCTTCAAACTTATGATCCTTCTATTTTTTAGCACCCAATTCCCCTCAAAGATGATATCAAGCAACAAGGATCAGAAACGCACAAGACACCTTCCTTGCATTGCCAGCGCGTGCCCTAAACCTTCTATTTTTTAGAAAGGGATCATTTAGAATCTTGTATATACATACATAATTATGAATATTGACGTTCATGAAGTGGAAACACAAAGGTGTTTATTAGATGCCAGAGGTGTTATGCCAGAGGTGTTGATTAGATGTCAATAATGAGAACAAGATTTCATCTACTAGAAGTAGCCTCTCTAATGGCACAATTCTATGGATATGATTTAGATGCATGCGTAATATGCAGTATCCAATTCCATTCACATGTATATTTTTAGCGCACAACTTTGAAAATAATCTACTGCACTTCTCTATGAGGCAATTTATAGCCATAGTTACCTAGCTTGGTTTGACTCTGCCCCACTTAGAGCTTGGCTAAGTCTGACTCAGTTAGATTTGAGATCTGAATTGGAAAGTACTTGGGCATTGACTTGGGAGTTGACTTAAGCTCATACAGAACTCGAGAGTTTAATCTTAATTTGATTGGGACTAAGAACAAGACTAGAGAAAATCTTGTGATTGGATTCCCAAAACACGCCCAATTCTCCATTAAACATCAACTGTTATGTCATTTTGAGTCAGGAATAAGACCTTATAGGTAGATCTCTTCAAAGTTTAGGTTGAACTTATATAACAGGTCTAACCATGATTAACGAGGTGAACAACAACAAACAAGGACTCTATAACTGAGATTAACACATGACTTTGTAACTGAGATAAGCTTATTCTCTTTTCAAGTTTTTTTCTTTTAGAAGTTTCTAATAGTTCATCATTGATGTATACTCGTTTCATTACTTGGACTAATGTCCAAGGATCATGGCTTTGCTGCTTTTGAATCTTGATGTTTCCACTTTGGAGCTCACTCTTCAATTTTGGAAGACACATAAAGATTACTTGCAACTTGCAAAATTAGTGGAGAAGATTTGCCATCTTGGAGGATCCCAACAAATTCTTTAGACATCTGGCTTAATGTTATGAATAGAAATGTTTAATTTATCTCAATCTCTAGTGATCAGAGCATGCATTCAGGCACTTCAGTTGAAAAATTGAAAACCTTCACAGATCAGGTGGCCTAGTAGAAATGTCACTAACCATTTATCCCCATAAATAGAAAACTGTGTAAACTTTCTATAAGCTATAGAAATATACAACCAACAAACTTAGTGTCAATAGACCAAGTTTCAACAAGTGTACAGAGATTTTGAATTTATCTCTTTTTGGTGAAATATTAACTTGAAAATGCTCATAAGTTGTTGTAATTCAGAATCTCTAGTGAATATTGATCTGTCATTTGAAAATTTAAATAAATATGGTAAACACCAAAGACACAAAAGACATTTGTTGACCTTGCCAAAGTTCTAATTTTTGTTCAAATCTCTTCTGCGTATGATATCTAGATTCTATTCAGATGTAGTTATTAATATTGGATAGATATGGTAAACACCAAGACACAAAAGACCTTTTTTGACCTTGTCAAAGTTCTAATTTCTATTTAAATCTCTTTTTCGCATGATATCTAGATTCTATTAAGATGTAGTGACTAATATTGGATAGATATGATTCTAATCTACCTTGGGATGTGATAGAAAAAAACAGATTTCGTGCTTGCACATCTTATTGACTGTTGCAACATAAGGAAGCACAAACAAGATATTGATATCACCATGAAGTGAACAGAAATTGTGTTTATCCCAAAGTTTCCATGGTTATGAAGATTGAACTTTGTATTTTCCATTGAAAAGAAAAGATTGAGCATATATGGAAGGTCAATCTTTTGAGTCAGGAGAGTCTTTTGGACAGGATTCACAACTTTTCTCTGTTCAGTGAAAAGAAAATATTGAACATATATGGCAGGTCAATCTTTTGAGTCAGGAGAGTCTTGTGGACAGGATGCAGAATTATAGTTGCAAAGATTGAAGCTTGTCTTGTCCAGCGAAAAGAAAATATTGAGCATATATGGCAGGTCAATATTTTGAGTTAGGAGAGTCTTTTGGATAGGATGCAAAGTGATATTAAGGCAACGTGGGGCCCCATTCCAAAGCACTATTGGTGGTAGATGAGAAAGGTGGTTTTTGGGAAGACAGATTCCAGAAAGCGATGAATTCCCTTAGAGTTGCTTCTGATAATGTAAACAAAAGAAAGCTGATGTGTGAGTGAGATAAGATGTGTACATGACCAAGTATCGCAGGTTAACGAGGAACCATTGGTGTTTTTCACTGAAGTTATTTCCTCACCTACCGGAATCCTTTGCATTATTTCTATTGGTATCAATGGTAGGGATAAGAAGAGAGGAAGAAATAAAATAATAAGAGGCAAGGTAAGCAACCATGGAGGTCGAGACACATAGGAAGATGTAAGAGTTGATCATTGACCCTACAACCAAGGAAACCTATGAGCATATTGAATAGTCAGAGTAGTTGCACTAAAGTGTCAAACACTATGGACTAAGTTACAAAGGTAGGGTTACATAGTAGCAGTTCCTAAGCAGAGGGCCTGATAATAAATCAACCAAATTTGGGAGTAATTTGAGATAATTTATGTGAATACCCTAGAAATTTACGGTATGTAGGAGATGGAAGAAGTGTGAACCCTAATATTACAATAAGATTCCTTGGAAGATGAGAAGCAAAGGTTAAGAAACCTTGTAAGGAAGTTGGCATACAAAGCATAATATTTCTTTATGATGGTCATAATGATGAAGACTCACACCTATGTCGAGATGATAGTCATGATTGAAACTACCCCACAAATGGAGCATGTCACAGAGATGATAGTAGTAGAGAATTCTCAAAAGATATAAGAAGCCATCATGGGATGGACCGTAGGGTTTGATGCCTTCAACCAGTTCAAGGATGCCACTGTTCATGCATTCCTTGAGTTAGAGTCTATATTTGTGGTATTTTGACAATCAAGATGTTCCAACTTACCAATCTCCAAATATGACTGATAAATTCTCTCATAAAAATATGGGATCTATAAATATTTTCATCTATTGCATATGTTGTAGAGTTCTATTTTCTGAGTATGTCAGCTGGCTAATTCCATGTTATGAAAATGTGGAAAGATTGGTTGTTTTGCCATTGCAAGTACACCAATAGCCTTGTCACATTATTTATACAGATTATGGGCCACACCCTTGCAACACTATCTCTTCCCCTCTGGGTGAGATGGCCTGTTCTTGTTGGTAGATGAGAAAGGCAATTTTGGGGAAGACAGTTTCCATAAAGCAGTGAATGCTCTTGGAGCTGCTTTTGATAATGGAAAAAAAAGAAAATTAATGTGTGAGTGAGATAATATGTGTACATGACCAAGTATGGTAGGTTAACAAGGAACCATTGGTACACTCTTATATAAAAATAACTGCATTGAATCATGATTCAAAATTAAACCTCTACCCTGCAAACAAAGCCACTTCTCTTGGCTGTAATAGTCTAATTTTCTAACATCCAAATAATATAAATGCTTTAGAGCACAAACATGGGATCAAAAATGTTTCAAATGCGTAAACTATTTAATCACTTAAAATATGTATGACATTTATGAATGAAACATCAAATTCCATGATATTCTTTGTAATTTCATCATTAGAATATATTTAGTTTGAGATTTCCAAGCTTGATTCTCGAAGCTCAATTGTTCGCTGATGCAAATGTTTATTTAGTAGAGAAAATTTTAAGCAATGTACTTTTTAGAGATGAGAATTTTAGCCATTGTATATAACAATAATCAACATTCCAGCAAAGCATTTCAAGTCCTCCTCTAACATTAGTTTACTTCTGATTGGGTATTTTGGTGGTAGTCTTGATCCATATCATTATTCTAACACTCCCATTATTAGTACAACAAAATATTACATGGAGAGCCTAACGCTCCCAACCTAGCTTCCATAGAGATAACTAGTTAAATTAGAATAGGTTTGAATAGAAAAATAATGGTTGTCAGTTTTGTTAAATACAGATACAAGTATAAAAAGAGGCCTTACGTACATATCAAGATACATAGCTATTTAAAGTTAAATCTTCAATTATCAAAGGAAACACTAACATGATAATGCAAAAGTTAATTATAATAATAGTTGTAATTTGTCAATTTCCTTGAAGGTTATGACAGAAACTCACCCTCATGAGAGGTCCCAAGCTAACTGGATTACAATATCAAAAGTGAGTTTTTTTCTTTGATTATTTATAAGGTAGGACTTCAGTGTTCCTCCAACAAGATAATCTACAACAACACAAGCATTGGGTGGACCTTCCATGCTACCTTCAACACTATTTGGATTCACTATATGATTTGAGGAACCCGTTGAAGCTCCCAAAAACTACAACACTAATTAAAAGGCATGCTTAGAGCCCACTTTTGTGATGTTATAGAACTACTACTGAGACATTAGATTGCAAAGAATTAAAGATACAACCCATTCACAATAAGTTTAAAGCAAAAAAAATGCAATATGGTTAGTTTGAGTTCCAACTGTTGTTACTCAAGCCGAGCCTCAAAATCAGGTTTGCTAACTTACTTATGAAGATGCTTTATTAATTCAAGTCCCTATATTGTTTATGCATATTCATTAACACGGGAATTACAAATTACTTGTTTTCTCTCTCTGGCTATATTACACCCATAACAGGATCGTGTGCTCACAATTCGAGAAAATGCATGCATACAAGGTTCCCTGATTATTATAAATTATTTGGTACCGTGAAACTAAGGTTAGATTTATCCATTTTTTCCTATTGAAATTTGGTAGTTGTTGTTATGGAACTCAAGGAATTTGTTGTCTTGCGTATTATAATACCATATTTTAGTTTGGCATATCTTCTAATTCTTGTTGTCTCTTCAATGGGTACACACAAGTTGGAATGCAGTTGTTGTACCATTTGCTAGAGTATTAGGCTACGAACTTGGGCTTGCAATTCAAAAGTAGTGTGGAAATTTCCCAGTGGTGTACTACTCGAGGAGTTCCCTCAGAGTCTCATGGCTACTTGCTAACAAATCCCAGTATTCATAATAAATATTTTAGGAGAAGTTGTGAAATTTTGGTAGAAGGCGGAGTTAATGATGTCCATTACATGTTCTAATTTATTCACCCAGTTCAAGGGTGTGTTTGTTACAAATTTTTTTTTACCATGCCATACACTTCTTGAAGAACATGCAACTACTTCAGCTTTTTATTTGCTTTCCTCTTCTACCAAGTCAGGCAATTTCATTAAATGACAAAAAGAAGGAATAAAATACAGTAAATTAAGGTTGAATTCCAAATAGTTATTTTCATGAAACAAGAGAGACACCAAATACAAACCTATCAGAATGACAATCATAGTGAATCATTAAACTAGCATGTGATGTTGAAAACTTAAGCTCACAACTCGACAACATCATTAAAACTACAAGAAATTCCAGACCAAAATGTTGCAATTTGCAACTTCCCTTGGATATTGAGGAAAATGCAGGGGAAGACACCAAATGCCACAACCTTCATTCAACCTCAAGGAAATAATAAATAAAATTAAATATGAAAAATAATTAAATACAAAAGTAAATATTATAAACAATAAACAAAATTAATATGGAAAACATATGAGGGGCATGTGGCCTTGCATGCCACTACGTGCACCCTCTGTAAATCACTGTAAATCACACTAAATCATTATAGCACAAATTTCAACTTCCAAAGCTACCACTTGTTATATGTATGATCACTCTGTAAGGATCCCCTCAGCATTATGTAAGGACTCCCTACTCATGATTTATAGATAATTTTAAGGGTCTGTATTCAGAGATCGAAGGTACACTCATAAAGACTAAGATCTATGGCTATGGTACGCTTGAAAGGATTTACAGAAAATAGATGTACCCGACCAAATTACACATATCAGTTTGTTCAGTCCCCTACCACCAACCGATCATTCTCCTACCCATAAGGCTAACAAAAAATTCCATGCTAATAGAGAACTCATCACCAATCAGTGGTAATCTTGATGTTTCACCAGGTCGGGAATGCAACAGGTTATGTTACATCATGTCTGAAACTACCAGTAGTGGGTCTTGCTATGAATTGCTTCCTTCATCACCCTAGGTTGTCTTAACCTGTGACCAGGTACTACACTAAAAAATCATCACCAACACCAACAAACATCCTACCATTCTTTGTTGCAGGCGATGACATTCGAATAGAGCTACAATTCTCAACAAAGATGGTTTTTATTTCAGGTACAAATAAAGAAAGCTTCGTTAAATCCACCTGCAATAAACTTCAAAGAAGGAAGTCCTTTAGCCACAACTCAAGAAGAATAGGGTCTATATAGCAAACTGGTCACAGGAAAGGGCCAGCGACGAATGCCCATCCACAGAGGAGGAGGTTATGTTCCAAAACTCTAGCGGAGTACCCAATCTCTTTTAGCATAATTTCTATCTTTGAGGGGACTAAATATTGGTTCTATTGCCTTACCCAAAAAGGAAGAATGGCTTGCGCAACGAATTCTTAGTAAATGGTGTGGAATGAACTTGTTTCACTAAAACAACCTGTAGTAGGAGCCCATTAAAATAGACAGAAATTTGCTGGAATTAGATTCAAATTTCTTCTTCTCTTTTTCTTCATGGCAAGGATGTCTCCATGTGAGCTGAAGGTTTGAGAAAAGTTGGGAAGGACATCTCCATGCAAGCTGACGATTTGAGAAGAGGCATGTTTTACCATCCTCCCCGATAGCCTGCTAATAAGTCTGAAGCTGCAACAAAATATGAATTATGTAGCTGCAACCGAATCCGAAGGTAGATGCCACTCATTTTTTTTATTTTTCTAGGAGAGTTTCCTGTTAGTCGACAACACACCAACATGCACAAAACCATATGGTTGTATGGCTAGTCCTCTTCTAGTTCCATATCCAATGTTTGTTTGCATGGTTATAGGGTAGCATTTAATGTTTATAAACTAACGCTAGCATTAGTTTCAATTTATGAAATACTAATCAAATAAATGTATTGAGCAAAGATATGAACAAAGATATCCTATGGAGAATCATCAATGATATGGTTTGTTTTCTTCGAGAAGAGGCCAAATAAGACTGTCAATTATCTTATTGGTCTTCAAAATTATCATGACAACTTGATAGGTTGAAAGCAACATTCAGGTTGAAAGCAACATTCATTTTATGAAAGGGTAAAGTTTATAAAAACTTTAGATTGATATCTAAATTTACTAATGCTTGTTAGGTGATCCAAAAATACAATTTATCATAGGTTATAAAATTAAAATAAAATAATTATTAATTTAAGATATTAAATTAATAATTATTATTCTAGAATGTTTAATTATTTAGAATTAGTATATTGTTGTAACTAGATATGACTCTCCAAATGTGTCGTATCTTTAGGCTCTATTTTAGGAGAATTTGTTAGCTAGTTGGTTTGAATAACAATTTTATTGTAAATGGACACTTGTTATTTAATAAGTGATCCATAATTAGAGGTAGTTAGGACATGGAGCTTATAAATAGCTCATTGCAAGAGTGTTTGGATGTTCGGGTGTAAACTCTTGCAAAATCAATTATGTAATTATTTTTTTCTGATTAATAAAATTACGTGTCTGAGGACACTTCTGCCATTAATGCTAACTAATTGAATTGATTACTATATTCCCATGCCTAAACGACAGGGACTAACAAGATATCATATCTATGATACGAACTTGTTAATTTATATAAACTCATTTGGGGGTTACCCATCGAAGTGTTATTAGAGTTTATCCTCTCTAAGTGGTTAGTAATGTGATATATTCTTGTTCTACATCATTATTTGTGATATCTGGTAGTGCAATGACATTGATTATTTCTTCAGAATGGATGCCAATGGCATATTTAGATTGGGTTAACATATTTATAATAGGCCGTTCTTCATGAGTAAAGTATCCTTTCAAGCAACACCAAAGAATTTTATCCTTAGCTACATATCTAGTTAGTTTTTGGCCCTCTGACCCACTATGTCTATGTATTACCATAAAAATTTATTTTTCCTTCTAGTACCATCATCAAGTGATGTCCAAAGTAATATTTTTACATTTAATGAAAAAAATAATCTAAAACCCTATTTATTCATTATTTCTCATTCCCATACTAAAGTAGTTGTTGCAGTGTCCTTTCTTATCCAACATAGGCCACACATGGTTAGGAGTTAATAATGATATGTCTTATCCCATAAAATTCCAAAATCTCAAGGATTTTATCCATAAATAACGTTAAGCATTCTTTAAGAACACATACATCTTATACACTCATCAAGTTAGTACCTTAGAGGTCAAGCTCCAATAGTTGCCAAAATGAATGAGAATTGTCTTCAATTTATTGAATTGATTCTGATAGTTTGATCTCCCTATAAGTTCTAGTTATATTGTAGGATGAAGCTTCTTCTCTATTCAAATTTATTCCCTCAGTATGCAACATCACTTCTTACCCAAGGTCAACATTAAAATGTTTAATGACACAAATGTGGGGACTTTGTTGGCTTATTTGATATAGTGTTTTATATGCACCAAGTTCCCTTGGAAAACACAATACTTGAGGTTGTCTTATACCTTTAAGCAAAACCATTTTAGAGATACCAATGGCAGCAAGACAAGAGACCTTTCAACCAATACTACAATTGGGTTTATTTTTCTAATGAAATCATAAATCAATGTTATCATATTGTTAGGGAAAATGATTACATAATCTCACTAAATTTTGGTAGGCAAGAAATATTAAATACTACGCCATATAACACAAAATGATAATTGCTTGTGTGAATGATCCATGAATGATCTTAGTGACAAAAAGATTCTTCAACTTTATATTCAAGGGTTTCAAAATGACATCCAACACGAGATAAAAAATGATGAAACCATGGAAATTTCTAAAGAAATGAAACTAACTTGAAAAAAAAGGTAAAAAATATTCTTGAACTAGGTGGATATCTGATGAGGTTCTCAGTATTTAGCTCAAAAATTAAAGTTCTCATATTGACTCGAAACCTATATGATTGCGTCCGTCTCGTCAAGACGATCACAATGCAATTCGTTTCACTGAAAATCGAGTCAGGATGAAGAATAAAAGGCCTGCTGTTCGTTTTCCTAAATAGTTAAACAAATTGCAGAACATGACAGAATGATGACATGGCAGTATAATCAGCATGATGGGAATCTTCTTCAGTTTTTTCCCAATGAGGCTGTGACAAGTGTCACTTTAGGATTCACCAGTTTGGTTGTGTGAAGGTGAAATTGCCCAGTGTCCTTCAAGATGGAATTATGAGTTCATTGTGAATATTATGTGGAAATTGTTTATATATATATATAATAATATATATAATATATATATATATAGATATATATATATATATATATATATATATATATAACCTTTTATAAATCTGCATACATATAAACATTACATAGTTCCGAACTATGTCGAGGGCATCGAAATATTTAAATGGTAATCTTTTATTTGTTGGAAAAATGTATTAAGGGACGAGCGGAGGGCAGGTCGAACCCATGACCTCCCCTTCCCAAAATCCATTGCATACCATTGAATCAAGGGGGTTTTTGTTAAATGGTGGCCCCAAACCACTATTTATGCATATAGTAATGACCGACAATGGAGAGGAGGAAGCCAGCCCCCTCACCATATGACCATGCAATGTAACCCATGTTCCAACATGCTTAGGTGCCACTAATCCAGGTTTAAAACTTAATTAATCTGTTTTTATGTTGGCAACAGTTTTGGAGGCACGCCAATTTTGGCGGAATTGCCAATTATGGCAGTGCTAACTAGAGTCTTCTCTAGGTTTAGCGAGGTTTCCTAGGGAAATATTGAATGAAGCATATCTTGAGCAATTTTCGACTAAATTGATCTCAAAAAGAGGTGTGCTTGGATAATTTGGAAATTCTGAACACATTTGTGCATGTATAAGGAGCCATAGATCTCTGTAAACAATATTCTTGCCACATTGATCTAATACAGAGGTCCAAGCCATGGAAGTTGGACCAAGGAGATGTAGCCCAGGAGGGGTGAACTCCTTCATCAAAACACTGCGTTAACGTGTCCATTTGATGTTTTCTACATTATACATGTTTTTTGTTCAGTATTTGTTTCTGAAGCTATTTTTCTCATGAATGTCTTTTAAAAATTAAGGAAATTTACCTAATTGTATGCACAAACAACTAGTGAAACCTCAGCACAAGTGTTGGTGCACTAAGATGTCTTATTAAAAGCAATCTTAATACCTATATTAATCATCAACCCAGGGTAAATCTATTTATTTCAAGAGTGTCAACAATGTATATGTAGTGAGTTCATAGGTCAATCCATAATGAAATGATTGGAATCGTTGCAATCACTAATATCTATTTTTGTAAGTTCAATCCAAATAACTCTAAAAGAAACCTTTAGAACACTCTCAAATGTACCTAATCTATTCTACAGGAAATTGAATCAGAGTACAAGTAGAAAGAATCACTCTTAACAATCTAATTGGTATTGACACTAATTCATTTGATATGAAGGAAAACTACAACAATCCAATCAACAAGTAATTAGGTAAAGATCTATGGAAAGCAATCAACTATAACCTTGAGATCTATGATAATGAACAACAATCAAATGTTTTAACCAACATAATAAATTTGATAAAGATTATCATGCAAATGTAACACACAACTAAATCTAGAGTCTCGTCTGAACATCAACACAAACTAGAATCATCAATCCTCACATCAATTAGAATAGCGCTAACTTTATAGACTAGCAGTAATGAACAATTATAAAAATAAAGAGAAATGATTATAACACAATTGAAACAGAAGATCTCCTATTGACTGGGCTCAGGTCTCTAGAAGTCTCCGCAGAGAGATATTCAGAATACGATTATGGATGAAACACAATCTTCTTCATTAAACTTAATAACAGACTTACAACATCACAATATGAAAATATTTGTGTTCAAAAGAATAGTTACAATCTCAAAACTCCTAACTAGATGTTCAATTTGCCTCATGGATTTATATAACGTTTGGAGAAATAAATGGATAGAAGTGAATCCTCAGGATTAGGGGATCCTGAGGATTTCACCACCATCGATCTGATTTCATCACAAAATAGCATCGGTCCTCTTGGTCTTCCACTGTCCCTCCTCCTCAAGACGTTGTCCTTTTCCTTTCTTGGCTATCATTGCTCTGTCGTTTGAATAACAGTCGTCCAATCCACGTCCCTATATAAAAAGATAGTGAAAGTTAGTTTTTTTGTGCAAAATTTATCCAATTTGTTAATAATTGATTTTACCCAGCTTCTACTATTGTTTCTTCTAGATTTATTCCTAAAACGAAGATAAACACATGAAGACAAATGCTTAATTAAGCTATTACGAGGATAAAACATACCTTTTCCTCAACCTAACATACTCCACTGCTTACATTTTTTCATGTCCTCATGCTAAAAGATGGTTGAGGTGTAGTTGAGTCAAGGAGTAAGCAAGATATACTTCCTCCTTATACAACTTAAAACCATTTTTCTGTTTGAGTGCTACAAAAGCCTGGCTCACTTGGTGATCTGGAAGATTATAATCACTATGATACCCATCAGGAGGATACCAGATAATTGAACTTCTTTATCGGCACCCTATCAAATCAGGGCCCATGATTAGGATCATATTGTTGTATTTGTGTAGGCGAGTAGTGGCAACTTTGAAATTTCTAAATCCAAATGGATCTTTGTTCCTGACATTGTTACTAGAGGCTTCAGATCTTTGTCTAGCTGCAGACAAAGCTTCTTCTTTGATTTCCTGAAAGTATTCCTTCACTGCCTATATGATGTCGGTATGAAGTGGTCTTAATTGACCCACAACCCCTGTTCGTTTCATGAAATGTTTGTGCTGGACAGAGAGGTGTAGAGTTTTTGTGGGTTCTCCCCTAACCCATAAGTCTATGCCATATTCCCTCTTTTGAAAAGTATTATGGGCTTTAGACCATTTAATCTGATTAGTGGAAAAGGAAAGAAAAGCTTGAAATTGGATATCCCCTATAAAGGGGTCGGGATTACTATCTAAGTCATCCTCTAAGAAAAAATTATGCATGTACAATTTGCACAAAAGACGTTGTACCTGTTCATTATGTTCCTTGAAACACTTGACAAAGTCTGGAGTGGTCTTTATTTTTATTTACTTTCCAGCCTTAACGACTTTAACCTTCAATAAGAGGTATCTTTCTAGCAGAAATAGTGCATAGTTGGTGGCAGGTGCTCGGCATGACAAGGCATTTGAGTAGAGAGAGCAAGCCATCTCCATTTTCTCCTTAGATTTTTGCAACTTGGCATGTACTTCTTTGACTTTCTTCTATTCATCCTTGTAATTAGCAAAAGTATCATCCTCTGTGACATTAAGTGCCTCAAATTTCTTTCACAATTCCTGGTGGACTTGTAGTGGCACTACCTTTTCTTTATGCTGAGCCAACTCTTGTTGAGCCTTGGCTAGTTTGTTTTGCAATTTTATAATGACCGATTCCCTTACCAGAGGAATATAATTAGGCGTTTCTTTTGTCTGGACTTCATCATCCTGTGTTACCATTAATTCAGTTTGGACAACAGCCTCTGTCGCTTCTCGGATCATACAACAATCAACTTGGGTGTTTTCTCCAGTATCAGTTTGAACAACAACTTCAGCTATTCCTTTGGGCATATGGCAGTCTTCCTGAATATTGTATGTAGAATTGGTTTGGACATCAGCATCAGTAGTGGGGAAATTTGTTTGGGTTTCTGCTGGGCAAATGCAAGGATCTTTTGTCTGCATTTCACCACTCTTTAACAAACATTTCTCTGTTTTGGTTTCTTTTGAACAAACCAAAGAGGTCTCGGTCTGGGTTTCAATATATTCCCAAGAGCAGTGTTTTGTTTGGGTCCCTACAGTCTCCAATTATGTTTTCACTTTCCAGACCCCAACTTCTTCCTTCAACCACTAGCTCAGCTTCTTAACTATCTTCTTCTGCTTCCTGTACTTTTTGAGCATCTTCCTCAATCTATCATTATATGTTTTCTTTGTCATGAGGTCTTTAATCAGTGGTGGCACCACTATGTTTACTTTAGGTTTAGGTGGAATTGTGCCAATATCAGGGCGAGGTTCTAATGGGATCGTGCCTCCCGATGGATTCTCACCTTCCAGATTTATTTCTTCACGAGCTTCCCTTTCAGGGGACTCCAATGGAATGTTGTCCCTTGAGAAATTATCATTTTCAGGGTCTTCTCCTATATGGGCCTCGTCCTCCAGGGACTTCATAAAAATAGTGCCCCCTGGTTGATTTTCACCTTCAAGGGTTTCTTCTATAGGGTTTTCCTTTGCTGGGGGTTCCAATGGAGTAGTAGCCTCTGTTTGATTTTCCTCCGTGAGGGTTTCCCCTACATGAACCTCTAATTCAAGGGGTTTCTCTATAGAAGGAACTAGTTCCCTCCGTCCCTCCAAATTATCAGTACAGGTAAGGTTGCATCATGACTAGAATTTCCAGCAGGGGCAGACTGCTTAGGGGCATAATTTTGCCCTTCAGAACTTCCAGATAGCCCTCTTCCTTCATAGAATGTCCCCACGTTCTCCAGTACTCGGGCAACCTCTTCCTCATAATACTGCAAAGGGTCATCTTATGGACTTTGAGGGTGCATGTAAGATGGCCCTGCTCCTTCTATTTGAATTGGGGTGTGTCGCTGTGATTTTACCCTCACAGAGCGTTTGCGCTTTGATAGGCCTAAGGCTAAAGAGGGATTCTTTCTTTTCTGTGTCCTTTTCAGACCTGACACTCTTGCCCCCTACCGTTCAATCTCTAGGTTTTCTACTGGTGGGGTCAAAGTAGGATTTACAAGGTTATCCCAGGTTAGATGCTGCTGGGCCAGTTCATGAATGATGATTAATTTGTTTAGCCCATGATGGTTGATGACTAGATGTGGGTCCTTTTCCTTTCTGACCCAATGAGCAATGTCATGCAATACATAATTTAAATAAAATGGGAAATTAACTGTGATTTTTTTTTCAAAATAGCTAACAGTTTAAGTTAATGAGGCTTTATCACATCTTGATGTTCGTCGCATGTAATATACCTCTACACAATGGCTGCCAATTCTTGCCATGGATGTCTTAAAGCTGTAGGGTGAATCCCTTTTCCTTTTCTCACCAATTTCTCATCTGGGTCTTGGAATACTGTGACTGCGTCTTGTAGCAGAACATGTTTTTTCATCCATCGTGTTCCTTTTGCTAGAAGTCCGGAGACTTCGTCTATGACTGCCTCGAAGACCGTTATGGTCCTGCCTTTCACTGCGGTGTGGCCATTCTGTAAATTCTGTAGAAATTCAAGTGTCATTTCCTCATGAAATCCATGCAATATGGTCAAGTATTGTAGCTAGCTAGCGCGCTCAAGAATCGCACGAGCCTGGTCTGATACCCTGAGCATTATGGCTTCATTTCGAATGCATTTTCCTCCCATGGTTGTTATTTTTCAGTGGCTGGTTCACTGGCAATTTTGCATGCACTCCTTTCACACTTTCACAGTTTGGAACAACACCATTGAACGTTAAAGCTATTGATAGAGCAATGACTTTGTTTTGAGAGTTAATATCAAAGGAAATTATATTATTTGTCTCGTCAACTATGTTTGGCACATGATCATAATTAATTCGCATCCTACCCATCATGGTTGCCTTCCCCCCTCCAATCAGAAAATGGTTTGATAATTATTACACACGTGCATTCATAATGTAGTCTTTTAACCAGAAATCAGTTTAATAACTATCAAACAAGCTACCCATAAATCATCACACATGTTTTTCATAATGCAGACCATCCCCCCTCCAATCAGAAAAGGGCGTCCACGCCTACCAAGCATGGAAAAAGGAGAAAGCATCGATAAGTCATAAAAATAGGAGGACAATCAAATAAAAGAAGTGTAAAATACGATCAAGGCAATCAAAGAAGTACACGTCAACAGATTTGAAATGCCTGTAAAAAAAGAAGAATAAAACAGAGATTTAGACCATTATGTAAATAGGTATTTACCTTAGGTGGAAAGGTGACAAACGCATGATCGACGATGACTATTAATGACTGTGGGTAAAGTGATTGGACAATAATGATATAATGCATATAAGATATAGGTTACCATGCATGTTGGTTAATTGAATTAGAAATGTTGTTCAAATGGAAAATTCTCCTTTAGAAATGAATCCATTGGTGGTAATAGGATAGAGAATATTTGGCAGTGTAACATAGTACTTCAATACCACAAGTAGAGACACTGCTACCAACAGGTGTTCATAGCCTCGACAAGGTTGATTTTTTAACCCCAAGAATGAGCTAGATTCCTCCTTTTAGTTATTTATATGATTCTCCTTATCCTTGCTATAAAGGGACCATTATGCTGGCGTGGTAACCAGATAATCATAGTGCCATTCACTAGGATATAACTAAGTGATCAGGTTGGCTCGTGATGAGACCCCCTGTCCTTCTGACGGTTTTAACTATCAAGAAGGTCATTACCTTGGTGTGGTGCCCATAATGGAATATCACCTATTACATCCTTATGATCATGGTAGGTTGCCTCGTACTGAGACCCCCTATCCTCTTTAAGACAATGTTTGCTGCATTTTCATATTTTCATATTTTCATCTTTTCATATTTTCATGCTTTGATTGTAAAGGGAGGGAGGCTCATTTATTCCTTAAGAGTCAGGGATGGCGTAAGAAGTAAAAAAAAAATGTCAATGAAAGTTATGCTTTTATCCCTATTTCATCATATAAAAGGAATTTGTCCATTTGAAAGTGTAAAAGATAAACCAGCATAGTGTCAGATAATAAATCATTTTATGATGTGTAAAGGTATTCGACCAGTCATCGTATAGATGCACCATGTCAGCTTTGGAATAAATATGACCATCAAAAGGTTTCATAAGTCATAATGGTGTTAATATTACTGTTTTTCCTTATCTGAGGTACAAATTTCAAATCCAATTAGATGGTTTTCATTCAAAGCATGGAAGAAGAAGAAAATGGCAGAAAAGAATAACTGACATGGAACAACAAAAAGAAATCAAAGCTATTCATTCTATCGAACAACGGTTGTTCAATCGATTGAACAACAGTTGTTTGTTTGATTGAACATCAAACACACAAAAAGAATCAGTGTTATTCAATTGATTGAACAACAATCGTTCAATTGTTTGAACAACAAACACACAAAAATAAATCAGGGTTGATCAATTGAACATCAATCGTTCAATCATTTGAACAACAAGATTTGAATAGTAATCGTTCAATCGATTGAATAGCAAAACACGAAAAAGAAGTTGGTGTTGTTCAATCAATTGAACAACAAACTACAAAAAAGAAATTGGTGTTGTTCAATCAATTGAACATCAATCGTTCAATTGATTTTGGACAGAAAAACACACAAAAAGGAAATCGGTGTTCAAATAATTTAACCGTAATCATTCAATTGACTGAACAACAAAACATACAAAAAAAGTTGGTGTTGTTCAATTGATTGAATGACAATCGTTCAATTGATTGAACAACAAAACACAAAAAAAAAAACGTTGTTGTTTAATTGATTGAACATCAATCATTCAATCAATTGAATAGAAAAACACACAAAAAGAAATCAACGATGTTCAATTGATTGAACAACAAGACACAAAAAAGAAATTAGTGTTGTTAAATTGATTTAATAGCAAAAACACGAAAAAATAAATTGGTGTTGTTCAATGGATTGAACGACAATTTCTCAATCGATTGAACAACAATTATTAAACACACCCAAAAAAAAAACAAGAGAACTTCTCATATCTACATGGTGATGCCTAACTAAATTTCAACCAACCGTAAGGGAATATATACATTACTTACAACTGAAGAAAGATACATTTTTATGAAAACAAAGTTGTCGGGTCATCACACCCTGCAACTAAATTTGCATAGTGGGATCATCACGTTCCTGTTGACAAAAGACTCTTTGGTGAGTGGTTTTTGATAACGACGCACCTGATGTCCATTGACCTGAAAGAATGGCCAGACTCATCAATGGTAGTCATAGTAAGAGTGCCATTGTTATGTACCTCTTGAATTTCATAAGGCCCAAGCCACCTTGTCTGTAACTGCCTGGAAAGTCTTGGAATTTGGAATCATAGAGGAGTGCCCAGTCTCCTTTTTTAAGTGTATTCTCTTTAATAAGACGGCCGTGCCACTTTGCACTTTGTTGTTGAATAATTGCGGTGCATTGTAGAGAAAGTAGTCGAGCCTCGTCAAATTCATTTATTTGTTGAAGTCATTTGGTTTGGGCCTCTGTCAGATCCAATCCCACTTCTTCGGTTGTTCTGCGAGTCTTTATTTAAAATTCAATAGGAAATATAGGTTCTTTGCCAAATACAAGTTGATACAAAGAATATCCAGTAGTATTTCGCCAAGTTGTGCGATAGGCCCACAAGGCATATGGCAGTCTAACAACTCAGTCCTGTCGATGTGTCGAAACTGTCTTGGTCAAAATTTCTTCTAAGACCTTATTGGTGCTTTCAACCTACTTGTTCACCTGTGGGTGATACAAGGAAGTGACTCTATGTGTGATGTGGTGGTTCCTTAGAGTGGCTGTAATATTGTGTCCTACAATTTCCCTCCTCCATTTGTTATCACTTCCTGAGGTAAATCATATTGCACAAATAACCCAAAAAGGAAATTAATTACAGCTTCTTATGTGGCCCTTGGCAAATCTTCTATTTCTACCCACTTTGTTACATAGTCTGTGGCAACCAGTATGTAGGCCTTTTGGTTTGATGGCAAATGAAATGGGCCAACGAAATCCAATGCCCATCGTTCGAAAGGTTCTATTACCAATTGGGGCTGTAGCGGCATTTCATCAGATTGGCTAGGCCAACCCATCCTTCTGTAGCTATCACAAGCCTGGACATATTTCTTAGTGTCTTTAAAAATAGTGGGCCAATAATAGCCCATCTATAGTACCTTATGTCTCATTCTACGATCTGTGAAGTGTCCCATGCAGGGCTCGTCATGGCAAGCCTTGAGGATGTCGTAAATTTCATCCTCATGAATGCATCTGCGTATACACATGTTAGACCCTGTATGAAAAAGGTATCCGCAGATCCAAGAAAATCAGGCGTTGCGCTCGACAATTCGTTTCCTTTCCCTCGCTGTCAAGTCTCTGGGAAACTTTCTTACTGCTAGATAGTTTGCTACATCTGCATACCATGGCGTTTTGACTGCTACGACAAACAATCATTCATCTGGAAACTAGTTGTCTATTGCCAATGGATCATTTATCTTTGGAACCCGAGACAGAAAATCAGTGACTGGGTTTCTTTCCCTAGACGATCTTTGATGGTGATATCAAACTCCTGCAAGAGTAACAACTAGCGAGTCACTCGACCATTTGTAATAGGTTTATTAGCTAAATATTGTATGGCAGAATGATCCATATACTAAAAAACTTGATAGCCAGCTATATAATGTCTAAATTTTTTTATGGCATAAATGACAGATAAGAATTCCTTTTATGTTATTGTATAATTAAGTTCAGCAGCAGTAAGATTTTTGTTGATATAATATATAGCACAAGGATTTTTGTCCTCTTCTTGGCCGAGGACAATGCCTATTCTTGCATATGATGCGTCCGTAGAAATGTGGAAAGGCAGTTTCTAGTTAGGTCCATGCAATACTAGTGTCGTCGAAACTAATTTCTTCAAATCTGTAAAAGTTGTGTCACATTTATTAGACCATTTAAAGTCAACATTTCCTGTTAAAGCATATAAAGGTGCAACAATTTGTGAAATTGTTTTGATAAGCCTATGATAATAACCTGCATATCCAAGGAAGCTACATACCTCTGTCTGAGTACAAGGTGTAGGTAGTAGGAGAATTACCTGTATCCCAGCTGCAGAGATGTAGTGTCCTAGGATTACGCCTTATGTCATCATCATGTGACACTTAACATTTCTTAAACACAGCCTGGTGGCGATGCATCGTTCCAAAACCTTCTGTAATATTTGTAGCCCTTGATCAAAGTCATCC
The DNA here is from genome assembly GCA_000404065.3 of Pinus taeda. NCBI lineage: Eukaryota > Viridiplantae > Streptophyta > Pinopsida > Pinales > Pinaceae > Pinus > Pinus taeda. The sequence goes on from APFE030936173.1 coordinate 174,473, forward strand.
CCATATGGGGTAAAGTCATCAATGTAAACTTCAAGTCCTTCATTTATCAGATTAACAAAAATGTTGAGTATGGCTCTTTGAAATGTAGTTGGGGCATTGCACAAGCCAAATGGTAATACTTTGTAAGCAAATGCACCCCACGGGAAGGTAAAGATCATTTTGTCTTGGTCTCAAGGGTGATTTGAATCTGATTGTAGCTGTTGAAGCGTCTAGAAAAGAAAATAATTGTTTCCCTACCAGAGTATCAAGGACTTGATCAATAAATGGAAGAGGGAAATGATATTTCCATGTCGCCTTGTTCAATTCCCGGTAATCCACACAGATACACAACTTCCATTTTTCTTGGGAAAAACTACTAGTGGAGAGACCCACTTGCTATCTGAAATAGGATAAATGAAATTCACATCCAGTAGCTTCTGTAGCTCTTATTTTACAATATCTTTGAGGTGCGGATTCAATCTCCGCTAAGGTTTCCAGATAGGACGAGCATCATTTTTGGTGTAGATATGATGTGTACATAACTGTGGGTCTATGCCCTTCATGTCTGGATAGTCCCAAGCAAAATCCCCTTTATATTTTTGCAGAACCTGAATGATATTTTGTTGTTGGTCACTGTCCAAACTATCATTAATGTTTAAAACCTTGTCTGGTTCAATTTCAACAGGCTTTCTGTTATGAACAATAGTTGTTTGGATATGTTGACCATCAGTATCTTTAAGAGGGTCTTCCGTGGCTTCATTTTCAAGAATTTCTTTCAACATTTGAAATTTGAAATTGTTCATATTTGTTGGATTATTAATAAAGTTATTAATTACATCATCTTTAGTCTGATTCTTGAATTCAAGTGCCTCTACTACTGTAAGCGATGAACGAATGCTTTCTTCTAGGTATGCGGGTGGTTGTTTATGTATTTTTACAATGGGCAGACTTGGTTTGGCAGGAAGATATAGAACAAGATTTTTTATATCATCCCCCTTAGCAATGGTCATGTTGCCTTCTCAAAAACCTATATAAGCATCAATTGTTTCCAACCAAGGACGACTTAAAATTAGAGGGTGCCCATCTAATCGAATCTTTTGGTTTATAATGAGAAAATCTACTGGATACTCCCATGAATCAACAGAAAATGTAATATTCTACAAAGTTCCTTCTGGTCTCACCATCAAACGATCGATAAGTTCTAGCAGGGTGGTGGTTGGTTCCGGAGCTGTAATACCAAGTGTCTTACAGGTTTTTGCTATTAAGATGTTAATGGCTACACCCAAATCAACGAGTGTGTTTGGAAAGGAGGGGCCATATATTTGAACTGTAACTATGGGATTTCCAGGATATTAATATTTTATCAGAGTTTCTCCTCCCAAAATCAAATCAGACAAGGTCCCTACATTGTGAATGGTGGGTGGAGATTTTTCTTTCCTCATAGGATTTTTTGCACATAGCTCTTTAATTGTTTTAGCATAAATAGGAATGTCTTGGATGGCCTGGAGGAGAGGAATTTTAATGCAAATATTTTTTAGTTCCCCTATAAGATCAAAGTCTGTATAAACAACTGGTTTAGGTATTGTTAATATTTCAGGGAACGGGGGAGAAGTAACTATGAGTTTTTCAGGGTCTTTATGCTCAACTGTATCTTCTCCTTGTTTTATTTCTATGTCAGTCACAGTCGATGGTGTATGTATAGGTGGGGTTTTTAACTTAATTTATGGTTGGTCTGTATCTTACTTAGGAGTGATAATGCATCCTGATCTCAGTCTGAGTTTGTTACATTCTTTTTGTTCAATCTCATAGTCTGAGCTTTCGACAATTTGCACCAGATGAACCAGCCTGTTATTGGGATTTGGATTCGGTTGGGCTAGCAATTGGGGATGCAAAAGGGGCTAATGATTTTGTTACAATGGATACGGGGTTGATAACGTAGGTTGAGGTTGAGGACTCATCCCCATAGGCATATAGGTTATCCCTAAAGGTCGCTGCCAATTTGGAGACCAATTTAGATTTTGTGAAGTAGAGGCAAGCCACTGGGATGAATATGGATTACCTTGCCAAACAGGAGTAAAAGGATAATTTGGCCAGCCATTACCCGAAAAGGATTGGGTTGGCCAAGGTGTCATAGGAAATGGTTGGGATTGTTGATCCAAGTAAGGTGATTGGCCTTGCCATGTTTCCCCAGAATTTTGTTGTTGATTAAATGTTGAAGAAAGAAAGAACTGGGCTATGTCTTGTGACATACTTGTGGGTTTGGCCTGCCACTATTGATGTTGGTTCATCGAGTATACCGGTTCTGTCTCTTCTTTTGCTTCTTTGAAAACTGCTTTCAAGCCTGGAAGTGATGGACACTGCTCAGTGGTGTGGTCCTTAGTGCAGATAGCACATGTCTGGACTATGTCCAATGGACACTTCCACTGGTCGTGCTTCTTCTAGCAATGTGGGAAAAAAACAGCCAAGTTATGTTCTGCTAATGCTTGTTTCTGTTTAGCCTACAGGACGTCCAACTGCATTATAAGGGTGCTCAGGATGTTTGTATTGAAGTCTTCCAGGAGGTTACCGATTTCTATTCTTGTTACGCCTCACTGTGTGTTTGCTTCCTCTGGTCATAGGATCCCGACTTCTTGACCTGATGCGTGTGCTACCTCGCGAACACCTGATACACAAGCAAACGATTTCATCATAATCTTCTTAAGAAATATCTCTTTTCCCCATCAAATTGAGAGTTTCTATCCATTCTTCTTTCATTCCCTTAATTAAGATGGCTCTTAGGACTTATTTTGGTAAAGTGGTGTGAGGGGATCTCTGCAAATTTTAGTGAAACTGTTCGACATATTCTTCTAGAGTTTCATTATCCTTTGCATCCATCTTAAAGATTTCATCTTTTAATTGCCTAGTCTTGCAAAAGTCTTGGTACCTTATGAGGAGTAAGTTTTCATGTCATCCCAAGAGTTAAAAGTACATCCACCTAAACCTTTGAGCCACCTCAAAGCTACTCCTTTTAGAGTAGAAGAGAACAATTTTAATTTTTGAAGGTCGTTGGTATTGTCATACCCTCTGTAGAGGACGTCAAATTGGAATAAGAAGGCATCCGGGTCCTCTGTGATCGGATGAAAAGTTGGGATGCTTTGGAAGGGAATAGCTTTCGTCAGGGCATTGGACACTTGGTCGACTATGGGATATTCCAATGTCGAGGTCTAACCTTGAGGTACTTGGCTTGCCATTTGGTCGAAAATGTGTCAATATCCTTTGAGGATTTCAGGGGGTGCTATTTGGGTAAGCAGAGGATTCCAAATCCGAGTTGGTTTTGCAGAACTGCCTAGATCTAGGATCACAGGAGATCCTTGTTCATAAAAATGTGGTCCTGCCTTAGCAGTTCCACTGGTTTCTCCCTCTCCTTCTCTTAAGTTTTACGATTTTCCCTCTTGTAGAGGATCAAAATGTAATTTTTTTGTAACCTGAAAACTCTATTCAGATCCTCTAATTTGGCTATGAATCTCAGCGTAAGCTACAGATGGTGACATTGCTGCCTGAGGGATTACAATAGGATTTTTCAGATACAGTCTAGAATCCTACTGATGCCTAAGACTCTGCTTTTCTTACGATTTCAACTATAAAAGTTAGTCTCCCAAGGTTCACCGATCCCTTGGGTTTTGCAGATTTAGGTGGGGGTTCTGATCTTTTTGTATCTTTTTATTCCTAGTCATTCATAAAAAAACCTATTCCTATTTAACCTCTATGCAATTGCTGAAAAGCGGGCTGAAGAGAAAGCACTTTACTTGTTGGTTACGCAAGTTCTTACCTCCCATTTTTAAAACCCAATTCTTTTACAGAAAAATAAAAAGAAATCACTTTGAAACACTCTCCCCGACAACGACGCCAAAATGTTGGTGCACTAAGATGTCTTATTAAAAATAAATCTTAATACCTACATTAATCATCAACCCAAGGTTAGTCTGTTTATTTCAAGAGTGTCAGCATTGTATATGCAGTGAGTTTAGAGGTCAATCCATAATGAAATGATTGGAATCGTTGCAATCACTAATATCTATTTCTCCAAGTTCAATCCAAATAACTCTGAAAGAAACCTTTAGAACATTATCAAATCTACCTAATCTATTCTAAAGGAAACTGAATCAGAATACAAGTAGAAAGAATCACTCTTAACAATCTAATTGGTATTGATAGTAATTCATTTGATATGAAGGAAAACTACAACAATCCAATCACTTGGGTTGATTTTTCTAATGAAATCATAAATCAATGTTATCATAATGTTAGGGAAAATGATTACATAATCTCACTAAATTTTGGCAGGCAAGAAATGTTAAATACTACGCCATATAACACAGAATGATAGTTACTTGTGTGAATGATCCATGAATGATCTTAGTGAAAAAAAGATTCTTCAACTTTATATTCAAGGGTTTCAAAATGGCATCCAACACGAGATAAAAAATGATCAAACCATGGACATTTCTAAAGAAATGAAACTAAATTTAAAAAAATGGTAAAAAATATTCTTGAACTAGGTGGATATCTGATCAAGTTCTTAGTATTTAGCTCAAAATCAAAGTTCTGATGTTGGCTCGAAACCTATATGATTGCTTCCGTCTCGTCAAGACGATTACAATGCAATTCGTTTCACTGAAAACCGAGTCAGGATTGCCGTTCGTTTTCCTAAACAGTTAAAAAAATTGTAGAACATGATAGAATGATGACATGGCAGTACAATTAGCATGATGGGAATATTCTTCAGTTTTTTCCCAATGAGGCTGTGACAAGTGTCACTTCAGGATTCACCAGTTTGGTTGTGTGAAGGTGAAATTGCCCAATGTCCTTCAAGATGGAATTATGAGTTCATGGTGAATATTATGTGGAAGTTGTTTTTTTTT
>APFE030936173.1:179751-206218 GCA_000404065.3 Pinus taeda
AGAGAGAGAGAGAGAGATAAACCTTTTATAAATCCGCATACATATAAACATTACATAGTTACGAACTATGTCGAGGACATCGAAATATTTAAATGGTAATGTTTTATTTGTTGGAAAAATGTATTAAGGGACGAGCGGAGGGCAGGTCAAATCCATGACCTCCCCCTCCCAAAATCCATTGCATACCATTGAACCAAGGGGGTTTTTGTTAAATGGTGGCCCCAAACCACTATTTATGCGTATAGTAATGACCGACGACGAAGCGGAGGGAGCCAGCCCCCTCACCATATGACCATGCAATGTAACCCATGTTCCAGCATGCTTAGGGTGCCACTAATCCAGGTTTAAAACTTAATTAATCTATTTTTTTTGTTGGCAACAGTTTTGGAGGCGCACCAATTTCGGTGAATCACCAATTATGGCAGTGCTAACTGGAGTCTTCTCTAGGTTTAGTGGGGTTTCCTAGGGAAATATTGAATGAAGCATATCTTGAGTAATTTTCGACCAAATTGAGCTCAGAAAGAGGTGTTCTTGGATAATTTGGACATTGTGAACACATTTGTCCAGGTATAAGGAGCCATAGATATTTGTAAACAATATTCTTGCCACATTGATCTAATACAGAGGCCCAAGCCGTGGAAGTTGGACCAAGGAGATGTAGCCCAGGAGGAGTGAACTCCTTCATCAAAACACTGTGTTAATGTGTCCATTTGATGGTTTTCTACACTGTACATGTTTTTTTGCTCAGTATTTGTTTCTGAAGCTATTTTTCTCATGAATGTCTTTTAAAACTTAAGGAAATTTACCTAATTGTATGCACAAAAAACTAGTGAAACCTCAGCACAAGTGTTGGTGCACTAAGATGTCTTATTAAAAGCAATCTTAATACCTATATTAATCATCAACCCAGGGTAAGTCTATTTATTTCAAGGGTGTCAACATTGTATATGTAGTGAGTTCAGAGGTCAATCCATAATGAAATGATTGGAATCATTGCAATCACTAATATCTATTTCTGTAAGTTCAATCCAAATAACTCTAAAAGAAACCTTTAGAACACTCTCAAATCTACCTAATCTATTCTACAGGAAATTGAATCGGAATACAAGTAGAAAGAATCACTCTTAACAATCTAATTGGTATTGACACTAATTCATTTGATATGAAGGAAAACTACAACAATCCAATCAACAAGTAATTAGGTAAACATCTCATGGAAAACAATCAACTATAACCTTGAGATCTGTGATAATGAACAACAATCAAATGTTTAAACCAACATAATCAATTTGATAAATATTATCATGCAAATGTAACACACAACTAAATCTAGAGTCTCGTCTGAACATCAACACAAACCAGAATCATCAATCCTCACATCAATTAGAATAGCGCTAACTTTATAGACTAACAGTAATGAACAATTATAAAAATAAAGAGAAATGATTATAACACAATTGAAACAGAAGATCTCCTATTGACTGGGCTCAAGTCTCCAGAAGTCTCCGTAGAGAGATATTCAGAATAGGATTATGGATGAAACACAATCTTCTTCATTAAACTTAATAACAGAGTTACAACATCACAATATGAAAATATTTGTGTTCAAAAGAATAGTTACAATCTCAAAACTCCTAACTAGATGTTCAATTTGCCTCATGGATTTATATAACGTTTGGAGAAATAAATGGATAGAAAAAATTCCTTAGGATGAGGGGATCCTGAGGATTTCGCAACCCTCGATCTAATTTCATTACAAAATAGCATTGGTCCTCTTGGTCTTCTGATGTCCCTCCTACTCAAGATGTTGTCCTTTTCCTTTCCTGGTTGCTGCTACTCTGTCGTTTGAACAACCGTTGTCCAATCCGTGTGATCCAGGTGGATGTTGGTGGCCACCCACCTATCCCATTTGGACCCCCACAATTGTCTCTTTCAGCATTTTCAGTTTCCTTAATTGTAGCACAACTTACTATTTTTAGCAGTTTTTCGGGTCCTGAACTTCCGGAGCCGTTTTGAGGCCCTAAACGACGTTTTTTGAGGAATCCAGGTGCAACATGGGGCCATGGAATGGACCGATGTTGCTCATTCCAATAATGGTAGTTCTCGGATAGATCTTTCTAACGAGCTATCATACGCGTTAAACGGAGATCGTATACCAAAGTTACGACCCCGGGAAATTGATGTACCAATTTACCCAAAACGGGGCCCACAATTTGGCGTTTCATCTTCTAAGGGTCGGTTTTGGAATGTGAAGGGTTTTCCATTGTTTCTCAATAATAAATAGGCCTTCGAGCCTCATTGTAACACAAGTTCGGAACAGTCCAGAGACATGTAGCCGCACATCTCTTCTCAGAGATAAGCTACCATCGTCCTAGCTGGTTTATTTCCAATTCTGGTTGTAAGCATATTTCGGTATTTTTCCATTAATGAAATGAAGTATTATTTCCGCTGCATCTCTTTATTTACGGTTATCGCATCTCTGTATTTATGGTTATCTCTGTAATCTATTGCGTTCCTATTTAAATCCGGATCAAACCCACAATCTGATTTAGGGGTCACTATGCCATGATTGAGACACCACCATCCAAGTTTTATCGTATATCCTTCCATTCATCAACTAAGGATTCCTATGCCTAATTAAGGGCACCCACCTCTAGTCTTTACCATATATCCCATCATTCACTGGTCGATGATTCCTAGGGCCCCTGAGGAAACACTAAATCCGGATTTACCACAGCCCACATTCCAGTTCAAAGGTTACTAGGTCATGGATTTACCACAATCCACAATCTGATTCAAGTCTTACTAGGACATGTGTTCTTCCTTTCAGAGATCCACCTCACTCAGCTTCAAATCCATCTTAAAATCCATATCCATTACTAGGGAGTAGGCTTTGGTTGATGAGCATACCATTACTAGGGAGGAGGCTTTGGTTGATGAGCATGTGGACGGATTAATGTTAGTTCACATACGGTATGTTTGGTATAAATATCTACAAGGAATAATGTGACTTTGAGCCCATTTTTTTTTTATGTCACAGAGGAATGCACATGCACTTTTTAAAAGTGCATGCACATTCTGGAAACTCATGTACACTTTAAAAAAATGTTTGAATAATTTTTTCCCACATAATTTTTTCGACATGAAGGTTTGACAAGCATTTCTGATACATCATATTCATCTACTGGTACCAGTTCTATTTTAATTTATTGCTTTTTCTATATTACCTCTTCCTATACTATTTCATAAAAATAGTATATTGTTTGTAAAGATCCTATATTGTTCCATTTTCATACAATGAAATATTTATTGAAATTTCTGGGTCCTCATTATCCATCGATACACGTTGTTCTTCGACTTATGCTAGATGGTAAAGATTTTATTGGCTTGTGAACCTCTATCAGATTATTTACATAGTGGGGGAGGAAGCAAATTGTTTAGAACCAACAATATCTCCCCTATGTAACGCAATGGGATTATTTCGCTACTATGTTCGCAGAGGCAATAAAGGTAAATGCGCCGAAAAGATCGATCGGGAAATATGTTATCCCAAATTACGCTTTCCTACTCTTGCTGCACCAAAATGGGGTAGCATCTTTGTGCAAGCACCATATGGTGGATCGTGATGATAATTTCAATATATGAGTTCAAAGGGTTATATGACTATTTTAATGGATTATATCAAAGAAAATGAGCTCAAGGAAGGTCCCCAAAGGCACACAATCATGAAATTACAAAATGTTGTAGCAAACTAGCTTCTAAAGTAGAAAATTGTAGCAATAATCCATCTCAAAAGAATAGTAAGTAACAATCCCAAGACCTATGATAATAAAGTGACAAATGAATAGATATAACATGAGTAAATTAGATATTGAATTTACAACAAACTTATGTAATAAAAGATCACGAAACAACACTTAAAACCTTATACATCATTCATAGAAAATGGTTGTATAATATAGTAAAAATGACATTTTGTATTATATAATGTATTCTAAAATACTTTCCAACACTAACAATATGACCTCCAAGTCATTGAATTAAGAAAATAAAATATTTTTCTACAATTTAACATGACAATATCCCAAAACATAAAGGAAAGATGAAATTTAAAGAAATAATGATTGTCACAAGGGATAAGGCTTATTCCTTTCTCTGCCTAAGGCATATGAAGTTAAGGGTCAACACACTTGAGAAGGAAATAAAATGGATATACATTCAAAGGCTAAGGGAGAAATTACTTGCATTCCTTAGATGTATACTCTAGGCATCAAACAATCTTTTAAGTAGAGGAGAGAGATTTAACACAAGCCACATCAAATAACTTGATAAAAAAATGTTGTCCATAGAATATAATGATATAGAAATACTAGTAACCATAATTTTAAATACTTAATAGCCATTATCCATCAACACAAGAAGATAAAGAAGAATATATGACTCAATCAATTATAAATACTTAATAACCATTATCCATGAAAACAAAGAAGAATATATGACTCAACTTAGTATGCATTCATCAAAGCTCACCGATAATTATCGAAGAAAATAATCAGCCACATTAACATGTCCTTCATAAGAGGCTTCTCTATCCATAACGCATAAGACAAGCGAGATATACGGAAAGAGAAGAGAATTCTCCACTATTGGCAATGATCGAAACGATTAAAATTAATGAGTATATAGAAACCAGGCTTTAAAATTGACGCCTGTTTACCTGTTTTTTGCTTTTTTACTCGTAAAATACGGTTTATTGCAAAATAAACACGTAATTCTTAACTTGCTATTTTTTTTATAAAACTGTCATTTTGACGGGCATATAAAAAATTTAAAAGTTTCAATTTATATATATATACTCCAGGCTGGCACTGGGATGACAAGTTATGGCGAGCCATATTTCCCATGCTATCAGGCCATAAATGAACGATGGGTGTATATGCCCACCGTTTGATTTCGGCTTTAGAAAAATCGAACGGCGGGCATATACACCCCCATTCATTTATGGCCCGATAGCATGGGATTTATTGACGGCCGACACTTTATGGGAGGGTAGTTGCCCTACGTTGGTGCATTGATTACTTTGACGAAAAATAGGGATTAAAGTTGCATGTGGCAAGTTGTGGAGGTTGCTTGGGGTTCTACGATTGACCCATGTGCGAGATGGATAATCGAATGGTTTGATTCCATCGTTGAGCCTTTAGATCATGTGCTTGTCCTATAGCTCTCAGATCCCCCTTTATTGCCATTTTTGAATAGCACAGAGACCCAAATTTGAAATGGGCTAGGGGTGGGTCACGAAAGGTGGAGGGAAGGTGGGGTTCAAGGTCTATTTTGAGTTTTGAGTTTTATATGTTGAGAAGTTACAGTGAAAGAGATTTAGATTTGAGAGAAATGTAAATGAAGATTTATGTGAGAAAATGGTTGAGGCTGTTGCAGTTTCAAGGTTGTTTGGCTATGTTGGTGGCTAATGGAGGAATCAAAACCTATATTATATATATGGCGAAGTCAAAAATGCCTGCTGGTTTGGGACATCTGGCCAAGCAGACTTGAAAGGCGGAGGTTTGACCCTTGGTGGCACTCATCTAAGCGAGGTTAGTTACATGATTTTCCACTAACTTCTAGTTTTGATCTTTAATTATTTCAGTGTTGGAAATCATCAAAATACAAAACCAAAGGGTTTTTTTGTTGATAGATTTGCTTGAAAAACCAGTGTCACTATAGTTTTAAATGGGAATTAATTGATTGCAGTAAAATTCTGAAATTGGTGATTGTTTTACTATCTAATTGATCCAATTTGATGTTTGATTTTGGCATGTTGTATTCTATGTATTTGTTTATGATAGGTATAATTATATTTTTCTTATATACTCATAAATGAATATCAACGTTTGTGTTATTTCTATGAAATGTTTCTTTCACTTCTTTTTTTAATGCTGCACAAATGTACTCAAATGGATATTAATCACAATGCTTCTTTATTTAAATAACTTTTAAAAAATGCGAGGAACATAGTTACTTAAGTTATTAAACTTTGTGCAATTTATTTATTTATTTTTCCAAGCTTTCTACTGTGTTCACCATAGAGGTATCGATATTATGGTGTTTCCAATTAGTGTTCAAATCAACCCTTAAGTATGGCTGATCTTTGGGGAATATAAGCCTAAACACTCTCACAAGTGAAATCAGAAATAGTTAAAAGACACGGGAAAAAATAGCACCCTTTCTTCCTTTTTGTAAAATCTAAACCTCAATTCTGAACAGATTTGTCAGCAATCCAAAATCTATGAACTTTGTTAGTGATTTATAATATTTCTTAAGTAACTTTTCCAAAAATATTCATATACACTATGTTGAGTCTTCAAAAGACAAAAGAAAAAAAAACACCCATTTTCCCTTTTTGCAATCACCATTTTACAACAAACTTGTCAGAGTCCAAAATCTATGGTTTTTTTACGTGATTACTCTACTTTTTTAGTTGTTTACGCCCCTGATGATGGGTTTAAGTGTTCACTAAAAAGTTGGGATTACAAATATTTGGAATGTTGGTTATCCAAAACATGCATATAAAATATGATGATCTGTTGAAATTTGGTCAATAGATTTGAAATAAGTGGAAAATTTGGATTATATGGACATAATAAACTTTCTTATTAGTGAAAAATGATTTTTTTGAGATACATTTTCTTTACCAAGTCAACTCTCAATTTAGTTACTCAAGAATCTATTAATCTATTTTGGTACTTAAGATGTATCCTACATTTGTGCTATATTAGTGGACTAATATTAGTTATAGTAGGGAATAAAAAATGATAGAATTTTCATTGATTATGTTTTATAAGAAAAATATTATGCAGGGTAAAAATATATATTAAAAGTCATGTGAAGGGTTATTTAAAAATAAAACCGTCATAAAAAAATTCTCTGATGGGTAAGGTTACCTGTCAAATTTAAACCCTGGTAGAAACATTGCCTTGACAATTGTTGACCAATAGAAATTAGGAAAGTTTTTACAGATGCAAATTAATTTTAACCGTACATCTAAATCATAAAATGTGTGACAATATTTTTGGAAAAGTATCCAATTGTTTAAGAATTTTATATATTTATATAAAATTTTGATGATGTTTGGGGAAATTATTTTTTATTCTTAGGTCAAATTATTTAAAAAAAAATGAAGATGGATGGATTTTGTGTTTAGAAAAATGTGGAAAAAACTTAACCCATTTTTTCTCTCATGAATTTTCTTATTAATTATTTTAAAATACAAATTCGAAAAGTACATAAATATTAATAAATCATTTAAAGCAATGTTCAATATTTACATTTAAAAAATAAAAAATTACACATTATTTTAAATTTAAATTATAAATCTAGAAAAAACATTTAACCTATAAATTACTAATAAAATAATACACTATTATTAATATGTTATGGCTAAATAACAAATTAAATTTTCAAAGCATCAGATAAAATGCTCTACTCCAACCTTCCGTTTCAAAAAAAGTATCCCCATCGAAATGGGAAGAATTTCTACACTTAGTCAAATTTTCTTACAATAATGGGTACCAAGCTTGATTAGGTGCTCAAAATTATGCTAAAAATAAAAGTGTAAGAATCTTGATAAACTTAACTTTAGATCGAAGAGCTCGTCATTTTGATTCCAACGGTGCGAACGACACTCGAATCCGAGCTCATATGTAGAAGTTATAGCAAGTCAAAGTTTAGGTTTGATTTACTCACATGGCAGGATTGGATGATGTGGCAAGGTCATTCAGCGATTGAGGAGGTGCCAAGTGGCAAGCCACCATTGGCCCCGTATGTCGCAAATCGTAATTGAAGGTAGGTCGGTTTTAAAAATTGGCCCCCAAGCAGGGAAAGGTTGCGATGCGATAAGGCAGGCGGGAAGGCATTCAAGAATCGCTCGGAGGCACAATGTGATGGATCGCAATCGCACATCGGCGAAGGGAGGTGTTATATAATCGTCCCTAGTAGGTTTGATTTGCGATGCGATATTGCAATCACATATCGTAACAGGTTAATGTCCCGCATATGTATAAGACCACTGGTTTTCCACCTATTGTGATATCTCGGATGTGATGAGGTTAGGTTGCAGTTTAATGTCCCATCGACTCTGTCGTATCGTAATCGCACATCGCTCGTTGCATTCACAGACCATAAGACCTTCCAAACTTCGCTGATTGTGATTTACGATGGACAATAGGTGCCGATGAATTATGGCCCGCTGCGCGACAAAATTCTCGCTCGGTTAGTGGATTTTTGGAGCGAAATTGTGGGTTACTGTCGGATGTAGAGCAATTTGTGAAACAAATATTGGGAAAACTAGGAGCAGTCATAACTTCTTCAGTTTTCCATAAAATTGGTTGCAAAAAGAGGTTAGATAGCAATTTTTGAACATACTCGACTCATTGGAGCAAGTTTCAGAAGCATTTGAGTATTGTAAACATAGAGTTTTACACTTTTGAGCAAAATAGAGAGGACCAAGCCATTAGAAGCTGGTCCAAGGAGACATATCCCAGAAGGGGTAAACTCCTTTATCATGTGCTTGTTGTAATGTGTTTTTGATGATGTTCTGTATATGTTTATGATGTTGTTCAATTTCTGGTTTGTGTTAAATTGCTCATAAAATTAACATAAAAAATCTTCATTTTACTTGCAAAAAAATCATGAATCCTTAAGCACAATGAAAGCATTTTGTTAATAATCTGAGGAAAATATTATCATTACAAACTAATGTTCTAAGTTAGATCAATTTGGTATCATAGAACTAGGTTTTTCTTTGTGAAAGAAGGATTTAATTGTTTGCAAGTTTATGTCATGCTTACAAGGTTAAAACTCAAAAGAGGTGAAGGAAAACAGGTTGGAAGCCCTGAAGTTGGGTCAAGGGGAAGAAGAGCAAGGTTGCCACAATCTCCAACACTAGTTCAGCCTCAAGTTTTAGTTGACACTCTAGAGATTATGTCTCATGAAGGAGAACCTACAAACATGACAGAAGACGAGAAGACCTTCAGAAAGGCTTTCTTTGATTTGACAGAGATGGTGAAGGTCCTCTATGAAGAGATGAGTACTAGGTTGCAAGGAGAAAGTTCCAAACCTCCAAATGAGAAGGCTCTTCAGGAGGAGGTAATGGAAAAGGAGGTAATGGGAATGAATACAAACCTCCATCCTCTCCACCATCTTCTTCATGTTCTTCTTCACAAACATCTTCACCCTCTTCCACTAACATAACCCTTACTCATATTCATCTGCATTCTTCAAAAGGAACTGGTAATTCACCTTTTTTAAAACTTGATGTTAAATTCGAGGTACCTATGTATACTAGTGAAGTGAATGTAGAGAAGCTTGATAATTGGATTCATCAGTTGGAGGTCTATTACAGGATTCAACACCTTCAAGAGGATGCCATAAGGATTCAATTAACTTCCTTAATAATGGAGGGTGCAACACAAGTGTGGTGGCAATCAAAGACCCAAGAGGAGATTAAAAACTTGGTAAGATCTCAATTTCTTGGAATGATTTCATTGCTGCAATTAAAAGGAAATTCTACCCTCTAGCTTATATGCAAAAATCCATCATGAATCGATAGAACTTTATACAACTTAAAGGCCAAAATGTGCAAGATTACACCTAAGAATTCAAAAAAGGGTCTCTGATGTTAGGTGTAGATTTGCAATCACATGAAACTTTGCTGAAATACATAGAGGGTTTACACAGTTACCTTAGGCATACTATCTTAATGTTTAATCTCAGTAATCTAGATGATGTGTTTGTGCAAGCCACTCATCTTGAGGCAAGAGGGAAAAACATCTCAGGAGAAGGTAGTAAAAAGCCATTTAAGAGTAAAGGAAAAGAAAAGGATTTCAAAGGGAAGGAAAAGAAAAATGCATCTATCAAAAACGAAGGGGAGAAAGTTACATGCAAACACTGTTCCAATGAGGGTCACAATGAATCTCACTGTTGGAAGCTACATCCTGAAATGAGACCAAAGAGAAACAACAACAAGGGAAAAAAAAGACAATTGCAACCACTTAATAGGATTTGGGATCCGATTCCCGTGATGAAATTAAAATCACAGCCATGGGGTTAAAAGAAAACGAATTCATTGCTAGCACTAGTTCTTCAGACTCAAAAAATGAAACTCCAAATGAAAAGAAGAGAATAGAATTGTTTGACATAAGGGTGATATCGAAACATAACAAGATTGATATATTGTTTGATAGCAGCTCTCAAGCCAATCTTATCTCTGAAAACATTGTCAAGAGTTTAAATCTGGAAATTGTTCCACATCATAACCGTATCCACTTGGATGGGTATGTGACAATGCACAATTGCAGGTTACGAGAAAGTGTAAACTGAAATTTGATATCACTGCAAAATTCATAGATGAAGTGGAGCTTGACGTTGTGCTATTAGATATCTGTGGCATTGTTTTGGGCAGCCCATACCTTTATGACATAAAATTTATTTTCCATCAACATGAAAAGAAATATCATTTATTCAAAGGTGGAGTAGAATATATTGTGAGAGCTCACAACAAGAAAATAAATATTTCTCTTGTTAATGCAGGGCAGATGAAAAGACTAGTTAATTCAAGCAAGAATTTTGTGCTTCTCGTGATCAAACCCAAGAATGATGTTGATAATGAAGCTTTTAAAGGTTGTGATTCAAATTTGGAATCTGAGTTTTTTTACGTAGTTAACCAATATGATGAAATGTTTCAGGAACCAAATGGATTACCTCCCAAGAGAGGAATCCAACACGAGATACAAATGCAACAAGATTGTTCTCTTCCTAACATTGGCATGTAGAGGATGTCAGTGGTGGAAAGCGGCTCTCAAGCCAATCTTATCTCTGAAAACATTGTCAAGAGTTTAAATATGGAAACTATTCCACATCATAACCGTATCCACTTGGATGGGTATGTGAAAATGCGCAGTTGCAGGTTATGAGAAAGTGTAAACTGAAATTTGATATCACTACAAAATTCATAGATGAAGTGGAGCTTGGCATTGTGCCATTAGATATTTGTGAAATCGTTTTGGGTAGCCCATACCTTTATGATAGAAAATTTATTTTCCATTGACATGAAAACAAATATCATTTATTCAAAGGTGGGGTAGAATATATTGTGAGAGCTGATAGTAAGAAAACAAATCTTTCACTTGTTAATGCAGGGCAGATGAAAAGACTAGTGAATTCGAGCAAGAATTTTGTGCTTCTCATGATCAAACCCAGGAATGATGTTGATAATGAAGCTTTAAAAGGTTGTGATTCAAATTTGAAATCTGAATTGGGTGACGTAGCTAACCAATATGATGAAATGTTTTAGAAACCAAATTGATTACCTCCCAAGAGAGGAATCCAACATGAGATACAAATGCAGCAAGATTGTCCTCTTCCTAACATTGGCATGTAGAGGATGTCAGTGATGGAAAGCGTAGAAATCAAGATGCAAATCCAAGAGTTGTTGAATAAAGCGATCATCAGACCATCTTCCTTTCCTTGTGGTTCACCTATTGTCTTGGTGCCAAATAAGGATGGAACATGGTGCATGTGTGTGGACTTTCATGCATTAAACAAAATTACGGTAAAGAACTGTTACCCATTGCCTTGAATATACGATTTATTGGATCAACTGAAAGATGAAAAGTATTTTACTAAGATGGACTTAAGAAGTGGATACCATCAAATTAGAATAGTTGAAGGATACATTTGGAAGAAAACATTCAAAACGATATAGGGTTTCTTTGAATGGCTAGTTATGCCATTTGGTTTATGTAATGCTCATGCTACATTCATGTGTGTGATGAATGATGTGTTGAGGTGATTTCTTGATGAATTTGTCATAGTCTACTTAGATGACATCTTAATTTTTAGTAAATCCTGTGTTGAACATGTCATACATGTAAGGAAAGTACTTGATGTCTTGAAAAAAGAACAATTATATCTTAAGATGTCAAAGTGTGAGTTTGGAAAGAATTCTTTAGTTTACTTGGGTCATATTGTTAGAGGAGGTGATTTGAAAATTTATCCCTCCAAGGTTGATGTCGTTATGAATTGGCCAAGGCCCTAGACAGTTACAGAGGTAAGAATTTTATGGGAGCAACCCAATATTGGAGAAAATTCATTGTTAATTTTTCTCTTATAGCCGCTCATTTGCATGCGTTGACAAGCGTGAAAAAGGTTTTTAAGTGGGGAGGCAATTAGCAAAAGACCTTTGATGTGTTGAAGCAAAATATTAGTACAATTCCCGTACTTGAACTTCTAGACTTGAGACAGTCGTTTGAGATTTAGACTGATGCTGATGATTATGTTATGGGTGCAGTCCTCATGCAACATGATAAGCCTATCTGTTTTTATTTGGAAACTTTTAATGGTGCAGTGATTAATTATCCTACATTTTATGACAAGGAATTGTATGCATTGGTGCAAAGTGTGAAAAAATGGAAACACTACTTGATGGGTAAAGAAACATTCATTCACACTGATCATCAACCATTGCAATAGTCGCAATCACAATCAAAGTTGCAACAATCAAGGCACTTCCGATGGATGGGTTTACTTCAACAATTACACTTAGTAATCAGGTATAAGAAAGTTATCTACAATAAAGTTGTTGATATGATTTCTAGGCCGATTGTTAGTGTAGATACTTTACTCAAGCACAATTTGGTTTTACATGAAATTTATATTGAGCAATATGCATTAGATAATGACTTTCAATATGTTTATGCAAGCTTGAGGCAAGGTAACCAAGTAGAGGAATTGGATTATCATATGCATGATAACTTGTTGTACCATCTTGGCAAGCTTTGTATTCCGCAGGGAGAAAGAGTTAACATCCTAAGAGAGGCACATACTTCTCTTATTGCTGGTCATTTAAGTATAAGTAAGATGGTGGCACATCTACAAAGGTATTTTTATTGGCCTCGTATGCTTGAAAGTGTGTCTCGTTTAATTAAGGGATGTTCATTATGTGCAATCAGTAAGCCTAGTAATAGGAAGTTAGGATTGTACATACCACTTCCAGTTCCTTCACGACTGTGGGAGAGTGTTTCTATGGATTTTGTAGGAGGTCTTCCATTGTCAAAAAGAGGTCATGATTATTTGTATGTAGTTGTGGATAAGTTCAACAAAATGTGTATTTTGATGCCATGTAAAAAGCAAGTTACAACTGAACAAAATGGTCAGTTATTCTTTCAGAATGTTTGGGTGCATTTTGGATTACCCACATCCATTGTTAGTGATCAAGATTCTCACTTTGAGGGGAATTTTTGGTCAAACTTGTGGGGATTCATGGACACCAAATTGAAAAATAGTACAACCTTTCATCCACAAACAGATGGTCAAACAGAAGTAGTGAACATAACAATGATACATCTTCTGCGTGGGTATTACAGAAAGCATCCTAAGTTGTGGGATGAACATTTGTACTATGTTCAGCATGCTTACAGCCGATCCAAGCAATCTTCCACTCAAACTTTGCCATTTGAGGCATGCATGGGATACTTGCCTAAATCTCCTTTGGATTTTATTTTTGGAAAGATGTTGCTATTGAAGGTCATAGTGACATAAACAAAGAAAGAAAGTTCATTGAACAAATACAATTAGTACACCAAAAGGTTCAAGAACAACTTGAGAAAAGCCAGGGAAAATACAAAGCAAGGCATGACAAGCATTGTCAAGATCACAAGTTCCAAGTTGGTGATAAAGTTTGGCTTCACATTAACAAAGAGGGCTCCAAGGAGAAGGAAAAAAGCTAAAACCAATTAGATATGGTCCATTTAGAATGTTGGAAAAGATTGGTAACAATGCCTTCAGGTTGGATTTGCCTTCATATATGAAAATTTATGTTGTTGTTAATGTTGAAAATTTAACGTTGTATGTGCCTCCTTTGATTGAGGATCAAGGAGAGAATGTTCAAATTCCATCTATTGAATACTTTTCTCCAGAATTCCTTGATGTGCTTAAGCAAGACACTATCCTTGATAGAAGAACAAGGACAACAAAAAGGGGAAGTATCGATTATCTTCGAGTGGGAATCAAGGGTAAAATTCCCTCAAAAGCTAAATGGATAGAAGTTGGAAAGGTGAGGGAACTGTACCCTCACCTGCTGAACAATTGAAAGTGATCCTTTTGGGGTCCAAAAGGCTTCTAGCGGGGAGGAGTGATCAAGAGCTCAAAATTATGCTCAAAAATCAAAGTGTCAAAATCTTGATAAACTTAGCTTCAGATCGAAGAGTTCATCATTCTGATTCCAACAGTGTGAACGAAACTCAAATCCGAGCTCGTATGCAGAATTTATAGCAAGTCAAAGGTCAGGTTTGACTTTCTCACATGGTAGGATTAGATGATGTGGCAAGGTACTTCAGCGAATGAGGAGGTGCCAAGTGGCAAGTTGCCATTGGCCCCCGCAGGTTGCAAATCACAATCGCAGGCAAGTCGGTGTTGAAAACCGGCCCCTAAGTAGGGAAGGGTTGCGATGCGATAAGGTAAGCGGGAAGGCATTCAAGAATCGACTGGAGGCACGATGTGGTGGATCACAATCGCACATCGGCAATGGGAGATATTACAGAATTGGCCCCGGCAGGTTTGGGTTGCGATGTGATATCGCAATCACATATTGCAATAGGGTAGGTCCCGCATATGTATAGGACCATTGATTTTCCACCGATTACGATATCCTGAATGCAATAAGGTTAGGTTGCAGTTTAATGTCCATTTAGGTCCACTGTATCGCAATCGCACATCGCTCGTCGCGTTCATAGACCATAAGACCCACCAGACTTTGCCGATTGTGATTGGTGATGGAAAGTCGGTGGTGATGGATTATAGCTTACCGTATGGAAAAATTCTTACTCGGTTAACAGATTTTTGGAGTGAAATTGTGGGTTCCTATTGGATGTGGAGCAATTTGTGAAACGAATAGTGGGAAAACTAGGAGAAGTCATAACTTCTTCAGTTTTCCACTAAATTGGTTGCAAAAAGAGGCTAGATAACCATTTTTGAACATACTTGACTCATTGGAGCATGTTTCAAAAGCATTTGAGCATTGTAAACACATATTTTTACACTTTTGAGCATAATAGAGAGGCCCAAGCCATTGGAAACTAGACCAAGGAGACGTAGCCCAGGAGGGGTGAACTCCTTTATCATATGCTTGTTGTAATGTGTTTTTGATGATGTTCTGTATATGTTTATGCTGTTGTTCAGTTTTTGGTTTATGTTAAATTGCTCATAAAATTAACATAAAAACTCTTCATTTTACTTGAAAAAAATTCTTGAATCCTTAAGCACAATGAAAGCATTTTGTTAATAATCTGAGGAAGATATTAGCACTGCAAACTAATATTCTAAATGAGATCAAAGCATCTTTGAAGATGAGCCCATTTGAATCCTTTTATAGAAGAAAATGTAAAACACCCGTGAATTGGGATAATCTGGTGGTCAAGGCCATTGTTGCTCCAAAATTTCTTAGAGAAATGAAAGAGCAAGTGAAAAAAATTAAATAGAATTTGAAGTCTCCCCAGAAAATACAAAAAATCTATGTAGATAAGAACACGTTAAAAGGGGAATTTAAAGTTGGCAAACATGTCTTGTTGAAAGTGAAGGAAAACAAAATCTCATTGAAATTGGGTAGCTTTGCAAAGTTTGCAGCTAAAAATTGTGGATGATTTGAGATGCTAGATAGGATTGGTCCAATCACATATACGATTGCATTACTAACATCCATGCATATTCATAATGTGTTTCGTATTTTATTACTTAAAAAGGATGTTCCTTATACTAATAATGTAATTGATTGGAATATGATTCAGGTGGAGCCCGAGGGAGACAACTAGGTCCAACCAATACAAATTTTGCATAGGAAGGCCAAGATGCTCTAGAATCAATCCATCATCTTGGTAAAGGTGTAGTGTACCCTTTTTGGTCCTAAGGATGCTACATGGAAGCATGAAAATGTAATGACTTAAGAGTACCCTCATCTTTTTGTTTAATCATATTGTATATATGTGTATATATAATGCACCAAGGAAAGTTCATAGATAAGGGGGGGAATGTGACACCCCTACCCTCCCCCTGTATTGTAAATACCATCTAGATGCAAAACTTTAGCTAGTGAGCTAAGAATTACTTATTGGGGCCCGTGCGCTCGTGTCTATGTATGTGCATATGTTTTAAAGCTAGTGTGCTCATATGTATATGATTTTATATCCTATGATGCTAGAGAGTATGATGTTGTAAATATGTTTAACTCATGCATATTAATAAAACATGATAGCTACAAACCAAATCAAACAAAAGGAGTATGGGAGAAATATTCCATGGGGACATATAAATGGTTGATCTGATTTAAAAACAATTAAAAATTGGGGGCACTTGAATATAACCTAAGTCCATAAGTGACTTTAAGGGGTGCCAAACTTCAAAGAGAGAAATCATGCACAAAAAGGAAGGGATTTTTCCTCATGAGGCAGTTAGTTGTGGTGAATTAGAATGGACACATGGGGATGGAAGCAGGGATTCCTGGAGCTCTAAAGTTGAGACCATCCTTGTTTGGTAGTAAGATGCCCTAGAGGTGGTGGCATATATTAAGGGACTATGTGTACAAAGAAGGGTTTTCATTTCTTGGGTGCAGGCTAATGGAGGATGTCATCCCTAAAGTTGGAGGCTACTAGTGTAAAAGATGAGGGACTAAACAATACTTGGAGACTCTAAAGGATAAAAGGAGCTACTCGAGCCAAAGAGTTGAGACCATTCTTTTTCGACAATAAGACACCTTGGAAGTGGCAACATAGCCTCGGGAACTACAAAGGGTTATTGGACATGGTTACACGTAATAGACAATGGAAATGTCCCAACATGGGCTGGGAGTGTTACAGAAAAGGCCATAGTGGGCCAGGAAAATTACATGTGCTATTCATCAGCTAGAAATCAAAAACCCTATTTGAACCTTCCTTTTCAAAAAAAATCTCCATATACATTTAAAAATGATAATAAAAAATAGATCATGGTGGATAAATATACATTTCATATTCCATAATACAAACAAAGAAATTCAGAAAAATAAAATAAAATTCTAGAGTGTTCCTTAGGATCATAATAACTTCCCTATTCAGATTCTAGCTTTATGACTAATCCTGAAAAAAATTCTATACAGCTATGCTGCACTGAAATGGAATTACGCAACTGAAGATGAGAAGACAAGACTTGTACAAGAAGCAAGCCTGAAGCTGGAGTAGATCAATAACTGGTTTATTAGCGAGTGAAAACTTAACTGACATAGTAATCCTTCATTATAAACCACTTTAAAATCCACGAATAAAAGATAATGAGTCTTTGATAATACTTATAGAATTAGATCAACTATTTACTTAACCTACACCATGCATTATTGCATTAAAAAGTATAAATATATATTTATATAAAAAATAGATGATGTTTGGAGAAATTGTTTCTTATTCCTAGGTTAAGTTTATTTTTTTAAAAATGAAGATCGATAGATTTTGTGTTTAGAAAACATGGAAAAAAAAACTGAACCCTAATTTTTCTCTCATGAAATTCTTATTTTTTTATTAATAATTTTTAAAATACAAATTAGAAAGTTACACCAATATGGATAAATCATTTTAAACTAATTTTCAATATTTAGATATAAAAATTAAAAAATTACACATTATTTGAAATTCTTTTTTCCTTATTAATTATTTTAAAATATAAATTTTAAAAGTATATATATATTTTCTAAAAGGAAATAAATATTGATAAATCATTTAAAACTAATTTTCAATATTTACATTTAAAAAATAAAAATTATACATTATTTTAAATTTAAACTATAAATCTAGAAAAAAACATTTTACTTATAAATTACTAATAAAACAATACAATATTATTAATATTTTATGGCTAAAGAACAAATTAAATTGTTGTAGCCTAATCGGGTAGGCGAGTTGGTAATCACAAGGCGGTGAAGTTTGTTAGAAAGGCGGGCTCCGTACTGAAGGTCACGAGTTCAAATCCCTCGGACTTACCCTAGAGCTATATAGAGGGGCGGGCGCAGCTCCCAGTGGTTATAGAGGTAGCGGTCAGAATCGACCCCGTGTAACACAAGTCGCGATGGGAAGACTATTTGCATTTGGTGGAATTTTCTTACAATAATGAGTACCAACCATCTTTGAAGATGAGCCCATTTGAAGCCTTTTATGATAGAAAATTCTCCCCATCGAAATGGGAAGACTATCTACACTTGGTGGAATTTTCTTACAATAATGGGTACCAAACATCTTTGAAGATGAGCCCATTTGAAGCCTTTTACAATAGAAAATGTAATACACCAGTGAATTGGGATAATCCAGTGGTCAGGGCCATTGTTGCTCCAAACTTGCTTAGAGAAATCAAAGAGCAAGTGATAAAAAATAAATAGAATCTAAAGGCTTCCTAGAAAATACACAAAAGCTAAGTTGATAAGAACACATTAAAAAGGGAATTTAAAGTTTGCAAACATGTCTTCTTGAAAGTGAAGGAAAATAAAATTTCATTAAAATTGGGTAGTTTTGCAAAGTTTGCGTCTAAATATTGTGGATGATTTGATATCCTAAAGAGGATTAGTCTAGGATTTCATTGCCAACATCCATGCATATTCATAATGTGTTTCATATTTAATTACTTAAAAAGTATGTTCCTCATACTAATAATGTAACTGATTGGAATATGATTCATGTGGAGCATGAGGGAGACAACTAGGTCCAATCAATAAGAATTTTGGATAAGAAGGCTAAGAAGCTCTAGAATCAATCCATCATCTCGGTAAAGGTGCATTGGACCCTTTTTGGTATTAAGGATGCTACATGGAAGCATGAAGATGTAATGATGGAAGATTACCCTCATCTTTTTGTTTAATCATATTGTATATATGTGTACATATAATGCACCAAGGAAAGTTCATAGATAAAGGGGGGAATATGACACCCCTACTCACCCCCTGTATTGTAAATAACATATACATGCAAAACTTAGGTTGGTGAGCTAAGAATTACTTTTTGGGGGCAATGCACTATGTGTATATGTATATGCATATGTTTTAAAGCTGGTGTGCCCATATGTATATGTTTTTATATGCTATGAGGCTAGAGAGTATACTGTTGTAAATATGTTAAACTCATGCCTATTAATAAAACAGAATAGCTACATACCAAATTAGACAAAAGGAGTATGGGGGGAAGATGCCATGAGTACATATAAATGGATTGTACGATTTAACAATAATTAGAAAATGGGGGCAGATGAATATAACCTAAGTCCATAAGTGACTTTAGGGGTTGCCAAATTTCAAAGAGAGAAATGATGTAAAAAAAAGAAGGGATTTTCCCTTGTGAGGAAGTGAGTCGTGGGGAATCAAAATGGACAACAAGGGATGGAAGGAGGAGCACTTGGATCTCTAAAGTTGAGACCATCCTTGTTTGGTAGTAATATGCCTTGAAGGTGGTGGCCATATAGCTTGAGGGAGTATGTGTATAGAGAAGGGTTTGCTTGGCTTGGGTGTAGGCTAATCGGGGATGTGAGCCCTGAGGTTGAATGTTGCTAGTGTATAAGATGAGGTACTAAAGGATGCTTGGAGTCTGCGGAGGGTAAAAGGAGCTCCTGGAGCCAAAGAGTTGAGATTGTTCTTGTCCTACAATAAGACACCTTGGCTGTCGTAGCATAGCCTCAAGAACTATAGGTGAAAAGAAAGGTGTGAACTATTTGGGTGTATGCTAATGGAGGTGTGAACTTGTAGGTTGGAGGTTGTTGGGGTTTGGTACCTTGGATGGTTGATGATGCTAGACACGTACCCGGATTTGGGTGAGTTCTCTCTCCGTGGAGTTGAAGCCACAACTTGGGGGTGACCCACTCTTGAGAGGCAATGAACACCATGGTCTATGGTTGGGAGGAATGTCGCAGGTCTATAACTACTTGTTCATTAAACAAATAAATATTTTTGTAACATTCACTTAATTATTCTACAATTCCTTATAAACCCTTTTTTGTGTTATGTATCAATTTAAATTGTTGCACATGAATTATAGTTATTGTGTGAAAAAAATTAATTGCGAGAAATTTACATTAAATTAAATTCCTCCTTTTAGATGTGCATATCACCATATATTGGGAATATAATGAAATGGTAGATATAGAAGTAACCAGGTTCAGTAGTATTGGCACATAATTATGCCGTGGGTGGTGCTTGGAGGCATTGCTGGAAATAATGAGTATAAAAGGAAAAACTGTCCATAACAATTTATAGAGAGTTATTGGACATGGTTAATTAAAATTTATTTTAAATTTACAAATAAATTCAGAAGTATATCTTATAACCGTTGATCTGTCCGAAAACAAACTCACGGGGAATATACCCTGTATTCCTGAGTCATCGCATCTTGAAGCCCTTTTTCTGAACAAAAACCGCCTATCCGGTGACATCCCTGCCTGCTTAGGCAATCCGCCAAAACTCCGCTCGTTGCAGTTATCGTTCAACAATTTCGCAGGCCGACTACCCAATTCTTTTGGCGGGAATTCAAGCCTGAATTATGTTTCCATTTCAAACAATAACATCACTGGTATCATACCCGAATCACCCATTGGGTGATATGCCAGTTCTGGAATTCCTTATCTGTCAAATAATCAACTGGAGGGACCCATTCCGGAGAAGATGCTCTAATTGAAGGGTCTGAGTCACTTGAACTTGAGCTTCAATCATCTATGTGGCATGGCATGATTCCACGAGGCAAGCCGTTGGATTCATTCCCTGCTTCTACATACAGCCACAATGCCTGTCTCTGTGGTTCGCCTCTTCCTCATTGCTCTTCAGCATGAAATATTGATATTGTATGATCTTATGAGATTCATGATTAAATAAGAGTTTTTAGGGTTTGTTTGTATCTTTCTATGCTAGGAGTGTATGGGTAACGTGTTTCCAGAGATTTGAACATGGATAAGATTATCAAAATTCCAAAAGTTGGAGTTGGTGATGGCATTTGCATTTATTTTGCTTGTATCTTCCTGTATTGTCTCGAATCTAGAGAATGTTGTCTGTTTATTATTTGTGATATTTTATTAATTAAAATAATTTGTATTTTAAGAAAATATTTGTTGGTTACTCTTTGTAGTGTTAGTTTTTAGTATGGTGATTATTTATTTAAATTTAATTTGATATTTTGAAGATGGTAGTTATTTATAAAAAATAACATTTAAGATAACTAAGCAATTCATTTTTTTATTCAACACTAAAAATGATTTTGATCCATATTTTATATAATTTAATCAAACTATAATCAATATTTTTAAACAAAAATATATAAAAAAATACATTTATAAATTAAACTCTTTCAAATTTGTGTTATTAATGATTCTCCAACTTACAATTATTATATAATGATTAATGTCTACTAAAACTATTGGTTTATGGGACATTAATAAAGTAAAATTAATTATAACTCCTTAACATTTTATTTTTATGCTAAAAAAGAAATGAGAAAAGTGTTCTAATCACCAAAGTTTTGTTGAGTTTACAGATCAAGAAGGTTCATAGACTGACAAATATTTTGAAAACTAGATGGAATGTTAGTATAAGATGGACAATTTAAGAGAACATGCTTCAAACCTCTTAGGATTGCACCAGTGAAAAGCTCTTTGATCCAATGGCATTTTAGGAATCAACCAATGCCATGTTTCACTATGAAGCTCGTGAAAATTAGTTCTAATATTGGAAAAGTTCATTTTCTTCTTAAAATTAGTCAAGAAATAGATAATTTTGGTTTTCAAGTTTAGGGTTGACCACTTCCTTATAATATTGTCTTCAACTCCTTATTTACCCACAACTTCTCCTTAAATTTGGAAGTAATAAAATTTTTAATATTATCTAAATTTTGAAAGATGATCTCCTTTATTCTCCAATGGTCTAGCCATATTTGTATGCCACCCTCACTTGAGCCAAAGGTGGGGGTTTTGGTTAGACTTAAAAGAAATTTAAGGAAACGACATCCATGTTGTCTAACTTCATCTTATACATAAGATACCTAGTCATAGTCCTGCTTTAAATGCATGAAAGGCTTGCTTCAATCAGGAGAATAACATGTAGTGATTATTTCCTTTAATATTGAGGTTGTGGGTTATAAAGTTCTTTTGGATCCATTCCATCTTCCTCCATCACTCTCTGGATATACTACAACCTTAAAACTCACATCCTTAAAAAATAATAGGAGTGATGAGAGTCTCAAAGAGGAGCATTTTTTTTATCCCAAACCCAAAGATCCATTGACTTACAATTGTTTTCAAGCCCATAGTAAGCTTTCCAACAATGAATGCTCATTTTCTCAATGCTATAATTCCAA
Source organism: Pinus taeda (assembly GCA_000404065.3). Taxonomy (NCBI): domain Eukaryota; kingdom Viridiplantae; phylum Streptophyta; class Pinopsida; order Pinales; family Pinaceae; genus Pinus; species Pinus taeda. The sequence goes on from APFE030936173.1 coordinate 202,143, forward strand.
TTGAGCTTATGACAAATGATGATTCATAGATATTTGTATGAAGGAACTTTCTCTGAGTTGTTGTCATAAATGAAAGTATCATAGGTGATCTTTTTGGATTTAATTATCATGACTTTAGCTTTGTCGATATTTGAAGTCATATCTATCTTTGAATAAAAATATTGTAGGAGTCAAAGTTGCTTTGCCAAGATCATAATATCTCCTCACCAAAAGAAAAAATATTGCTTGCATAAAGGAGAATAGTTACGATCATACCACTAAGCATGGGGTTAACACAAACTACATTTTCTACTTTAAAGACTCTTTTACTTAGAGAAAATAAGATGAATGGATAGATCTTTTGAATCTAATGGAAGACGGAGATATATCTCATCTAAGTTTTGAAGACATCTGTGAATTATGCTGACATATTTCGAGAAAAATATCTAAATATGGTAAGGGACCTAGACATTCCAACATCTCTAGGGTAACTATATTAGCAAATGGTGGAGTAAGTAGAATTGAACTGGGTAATTTGCTTGAAAGTTTAAAAAAAATATTCTGGGTACTCTTAGTGAGAAATTTGATACATTGAAAATCCACAATAAGAAAAAAGAAGAAAATGCAACTTTATCAATCTTTTGTTAAAAAATTGTCAATTGTATAATCATATATATAACTAATAATTTAGCATCAATAAAAAACTATACTAACCTAATCCATAAATCTCTCCTAGAAATGGTCCTTCATTAGGCCACATGAAGTATGCCAATGCCCACATTGAGAGTGTAAATGTGGCACCACTCAACTCAAACCAAGAACACCAGTGAAGCTCTGTGGAGTCGATTGTCCAAACACAAACAATCATGAAATTACACAATGTTGTAGAAAACTAACTGTTGAACCAGAAAGTTGTAGCAATAAACGAGTTCACAAAAATAGAAAATAACAGTCCCAAGACCTATCATAATAAAGTGACAAATGAAGCAATATAACGTGAGTAAAATTGAAATTGAATTTACAACAAATTTATTTAATAAAAGATCATGGAAAAACACTTTAAACCTTATACGTCACTCATAGAAAATAGTTGGATAATAGACTAAACAATGACATTTTTCACTCTAATATACTCCAAAATACTTTCTAAAACTAAGATTAATACATCCAAGTCATTTGATTTTGAAGATAAAACATTTTTCTACAATTTAACCGTACAATACCCTAAAAACTAAAGGAAACATGAAATATAAAGAAATAATGATTCTCACGAGGGATAAGACTTTTTTGTTTCCTTACCTAAGGCATATGAAGTCAAGGATCAAGAGATTTGAGAAGGAAATGGAATGGATGTACATTAAAAGGCTAAGGGAGACATTACTTATGATTTTTAGATGTACAACTTAGGATTCCAAGAATTTTTAAAGATAAACAAGGGTTGGAGCTTTAACATAGGTCACATAAAAAAACTTGATAAAAAATATTGCAAGGGAAGATAGTGACATAAAAATACTATTAATCGTATTAATCATGATGTTAAATACTTAACAGACATTATCCATCAAGGTAAACAAGATAAAGAAAAATAACTAACTCAAATTAGCATGCATCCATCAAATATCACCAATAATTATTCAAGAAAAGAGAACCATCCACATCAACATGTCCTCCTTCAGAGAATTCTCTTTTTAGGCGTCCAAATGATAAAAATTAATGAGTATGTAGAAACATACCCTTAATGATTATTGGGAGCAATTATGGAAAACTTTAAAGTTGAAAATTTATTTTTAAGTGTAAATGTAAACCATAAATATCTAGCAACATATTGGTAAAGGTATTGAAATTTCTAAATATTCTATATATTTATATAAAATTGATCCAGATGGATATTGGTGGCCACCTGCTTATTCCACTTGGACCCCCACCATTGTTTCTTTCAGTTTTTCAGTTTCTTTATTTGTAGCACAATTTATTATTTTTGGTAGTTTTTCGGGTCTTGAATTTCTGGAGTCGTTTAAGACCATAAACGACGATTTTTGGGAAAACTGGGAGCAACATTGGTCTTCGTCTGATATTGCTCACACAAAAGTTGTAGTCCTTGGATAGATATTTCTAACGAGGTATTGTGCGTGTCAAACAGAGATCGTATGCCAAAGTTACGACCTCAAGAAGTTGATATACCAATTTACTCAAACGGGGCCCATAGCTTGCCGTTTCATCTCCTAGGGTTAGGTTTTTGGATGTTTAGGGTAGAAATAACACTTCATCTCCATTGTTTCTCAACAATAAATATGCCTTTGAGCCTCATTGTAACATAGTTCAGAGGCATGTAGCCGCCACATTTCTTCTCAGAGATAAGCTACCATCACCCGAGCTAGTCTTATTTCCATTATGTTTGTAAGCATATTTCAGTATTTGATATTAATGAAATGAAGTGTTATTTCTACTGCATCTTTGTATTTATCGTTATATCTGTAATTTGTTGCATTCCTATTTAAATCTGGATCAGTAGTATTAGAGTGGTCTGCTCTTTCTCTGTTTTTCTTTGCATGTCCCCAACGAGGTCGAGATATAAGGAGTTAGGGCTTGAACTGGTCGAACCTTTGTAAGACTAGCCTTGCAAATCCCAACAACCTCCCATGGTGGATGAAAAGAAAGACGAGGGGGTAGGAGATCCTATCAAAATCTTGCTCGAAGAAGCCCTTGAGCAACAAAGGAACGCGATGATGGACAACTTTGCCTAGATCCTTCAGCGGCTACCCAGGGACGACACATCTACTTTTGGCAACTACTCTGGAAGTGCCACACCCTTTAAGGTACAAGTTAATTTTGACATTCCCATATTTGAGGGTCATATAGATGCAGACACTGTAGATAAATGGTTAAATCTGCTAGAAGGATATTTCTCTGTTCATGATTTTTCCAGCCGGGAAAAGATCACTTTTGCACTTTTGAAAGCGACCCCCCATGTCAAGGACTGGTGGGAAACCTACTATGACCAGAAGGATGAAAGCACAAACTCACTATTTTCAGTCACGCCCACTTGGAACTCATTCCACGATGCCATCAAGGAGCAGTACTACCTTGTCAGGAGCTATGAGGAAAAATACATAAAGTGGACAACATTGCGATAGGGAAGGGACCAAGATGTGTCGAAGTTTACCAATGTTTTTCATACCCTTCGCACAAAGTTGGGTATCAAGGATTCTGAGAAGCATTTGGTTCGCAAGTACCGCAGCTGCCTACACAGGTACATCCCAGACGAGATGGAGTTCCTGGACATCTCCTCGCTCGTCACGACATACCGATATGCCGTCAAGCCGAGAAAAAGTTTAAACATAAGAAGCGAGACTTTGGATCTGTGAATCCGAAGTAAGGGAAAGGTACCCTTAAACTGCAAAACAAAAGAAAAATCCAAGGCAGGGCGGCCCAGGACAACCCACCAAAGCCGCAAGCAAAGAACAACACCGCGAAGCCGAAGAAGGACATGGGAAATTGGTGTGAGTTCCATAAGAGCTCCACTCACAACACAAGTGAGTGTTGGGCCAAGCAGTCACTGGTGGATGAGCTAAAGGATTTGGAATCAGATGCATGTTCCAACTCTAAGTCAGAACCCGACAAGGGGAATGACAAAGGGAAGTAGGTTATCAATGTAGAGCCCAACACCACCATTGCCACCACGAAGATCGATAAGGAGGAACTTGAAGATCCAGAGGAGGAGGAGTGCCTCTTCCACTCCTAGATGTGGGTAAATGGTTCCCTACTACAGTTCATTGTCGATAGTGGGAGCCAAAGAACCCCATTTCCGCAGAGGTCATGAAGCGGTAGGGATAATCGACCACAACACATCCACAACTGTACACCATTGGGTGGCTTCACCAATGACGGGATCTTCGCGTGAGCAAGCAGTTCTGCCTTCCATATAGTAGCAAGCCCTTTACAGATGAGGTATTATGTGACGTTTCTCCCCTCGATGTTTGTGATGTATTATTAGGCCAACCATACTTATGGAAGCGACATACTGTGTATGAGTCAAGGCCTCAGGCTGTTATTGTTACTTTGGGAAATAAGTCGTATAAGATACCAGAGGTAGCACC
>APFE030936173.1:218914-241195 GCA_000404065.3 Pinus taeda
CTCATTGTAACACAGTTCAGAGGCATGTAGCCGCCACATCTCTTCTCAGAGATAAGCTACCATCACCCGAGCTAGTCTTATTTCCATTCTGTTTGTAAGCATATTCCAGTATTTGATATTAATGATATAAAGTGTTATTTCTACTGCATCTTTGTATTTATGGTTATATCTGTAATTTGTTGCATTCCTTTTTAAATGCGGATAAAAAAATTGGTGATGTTCAAGGAAAAATATTTTTAATCTATAAAGCTTGGGTAAATGATTTAAGAAAAATTATGAGGTTTTTATTTGAAAAAACATAGAAAAAAATTAACCCTTATACTCTCTCATAAATTTATTTCTTATTATTACTCTTACGATCATTGTAGAGGAATGCCACAATAGTAAAACTAATCTCTTTTAATATTTTGTTGACTTTAGAAAATATTTAGACATAGTTCCTCAAGATAAATTATGGAAGAGGATAGAAGAGATAATGGTTCCTCTTGAGTTGAGGGTGTGACCAGGATATACAAGAATCCTATTTCCAAACTTAGGGCCAATGAGGGTTGGTAAAAAGAAATTAAATGCAATATATGAGTTAAGTAAGGGTGTCCCCTATCCCCAACCCTTTTTTGCATTTACACTAATAAGCTAGAAGAAATTTTAGAAGTTGCATGATGTGATGGCTCCAGGGTCACGTGTATGGTAATTACTCTTCTACTTTATGCTAATGATATCATTTTTCTAGCCAAGAGCCATGACAATCTTGATAAGAAACTTAGAATCCTCTAGGATTATTACTCCAATATGGGTATGGTTTTTAATACCGACAAGACTAAGGTCATGATAATTAAATCCAAAACGATCAACCATGATAATTTCATTTATGATAATAAATACTTGGAGAAAGTTTCTTCATTACAAGTATCCAGGAATCGACATTCATCATCAGCTCAATTGGAATCATAGCATTGGGAAAAGAGTTATTTGGGGCTACAAATCTTATTATGGGCTTGAAAACAATTTTAAGTTAACAAATCTTTGTGTATGGAGTAAAAAAAGTTACTCTTTGAGACTCTCGTCAATCTATTCTTTTATATGGTTGTGAGGTTTGGGGTTGCAATATATCTAGAGAAACATAGAGAAACATAGAGGAAGATTGAGTTGATCCAAAAGAAATTTATAACCTACAACCACAATATTAAAGGAAATACTCCCTACCCTATCCTCTTGATTGAAGCTAGCCTTTCCCCCATTGAAAGTATGGCTATGATTAGGCATCTCATGTATAAGAAAAATTTATAAAACATGGAAGCCAAGATATTCCCCAAAATAACTTCTATTCCTAGCCAAAACCCCCACTTCTGACTCAAGCATGGTTGATATAAGGATGACCATTCTTGTCTAGACCATTGGGAGTAAAGGAGGAGATCATATGAGAGAGTAATGATAACATTAAAAATATTATTACTTTCAAATTTGAGGATAATTTTGTAATTTCCTCCTCCCAAATTTACCCAATTTCATTGGCCTTCCAGTGTAAACATGAGATGAAGACTTACAATAACATTGCTTGACCTCCTAGCTCTAGTTAAGGAAGTTTGGCCTATAACTAACCATCAACTAATAACTCACAACATTCTCGAGGGATACAGGACACTCAGGGGCCAAATGACCACTCCAGGCGACCAAACCCTAAGTTGGGGCTCCTTTTCATTGACCTAAGCTCCCAACCGCATGAATGGCAAGGCCTAAGTGCGGCTGAAGGCCTCCAACTGCAGGAAGAACACTGCATGAGTGTGGTTGTGCCCAAATTGTCTAATTTAGAGGGTGTAGTCATGAGAGCTAAGCCACAATTCCAATTCATCCTCTATACTACTTCCCATAACTTCTCGAGACTTCTCAGAATCATTATTGGCATGAAAACAAAGCCAAACATTCAAACTTGAATAAAAAACTTGACCTAGACATACCAGAACATACTAGGAATTTCGTCAAACACATGGAAAACATGTAAGCTACAGACCATGAATGCATATATCACCATACAGGTATGAAATTGACTTGAGAATCACCAATAAGGCCCTATGCCCTCTCCACATATCTGAAAAACATTTATTAGTCCATACATCCATCAACCAATCAATAAATAAACAATTCATGACAAGAGAAATAGATGATACACATCATGTAATCAACATATAACCAGAAAATAAAAAACATAAACCATGGCAATTAAGCCACAATATCACCAACATAATCGTTACAAATATACATGAACCACAATAGGATAATAAATCTTATTGACATATGAAAATACCAACCAAGTTAGGGACTTCCACGTACCACCCGCCCATAGATTGGGCTTAACCAAATGTCTCTTTTAGACATTGACCCTTGCGCCATATTCCAAGCATGAATGTGGGGTCTCATGGAATAAACCAAATAAAACCAAACTAGGGCTTCCAAAGGCCAAACCACATCAACCCTCAACCAATGATTCCACCTCATGGTTAGACATCACTAACACCAACCAGATCGGTCTCTACCCAAGCTATCCAGGGCTTTAAGAACTATTAAATCAACCCACAACCTTCCAGGGCTCTAGATCGTTTGTCCAACCCAGCTCCAGGGACTAGTGACACAACCCACCAAGGGCTCCAAAGTGTTTGTCCCAACCTAGGCTCCAAGACTAGTAACTTAACCCAAGTTGTTCTAGGGCTTCTAGAGCATTTATTCCAACCCACAACCATAAGGAATTATGAGCACCAATCAGAAAAAAAAAAAAAAAAAAAAAAAAAAAAAAAAAAAAAAAAAAAAAAAAAAAAAAAAAAAAAAAACAAGTGGAAAAGCCCACAACACTATTGTTATATGGGAAATGGAAAGTCAAGGCTAAAACCACTATCAATCTAGGAAAATCTCCATGCCAATGAAAACACATAACCAAAAAATCACATGCATATATCATGCTTTCATAAAGCATCAAGGAAATGACAAATGAAACCTATTAACTGCAAATAAATCTAACTGTATTTGTTGATCCACCTGTTCCCTTTCACTTTCCTTCTTTCCTTTGCCTTCTTTCTCCAATCCAAGTGAAAACTATAGTGCTCCAAGCATTCTCCAAGAATAATCTAAGTGTGCAAGAGTAAGTGAGAATGAGAGAATACAAGAGAGATCCACCCAAAAACTATCAAAAGGATAGAAATTGATCCTCACAAGCCTTTTTATCATTTAGGCCTCTATTTTCTTCATTTTCCTTCATTTTTCCTTCAATTTCCCTCTCATGTAAATTTGTGACCCTTCATCTCCCTTTTCTCCTATTTTCCTTTATTTCATAAATAAAATTCCAATTGTTTCCACTTTACCTTTGCCAATGCCTTTGCAAATTTCCATAGTAATTGATTAATCACAAGTGATACCCATTACTATGTTTTATCCAACATTCAACTTGGAATACATGTCCCATGACCTTGGTCTTATTTTTATTTACATGAAAATCAACCAGGGACTATTGCAAATCCCTCCCCCTTGGGGGAACACTGTCCTCAGTGTTGAATGACACTTATAAACTAGAAAAATACATGGTTCCCATGGAGCTTTATAACACAACTCAATGCAACGTTTACATCATATCATACTGTTGAGACCATTTCCATCATAACATGAACTCCATACCACTTATTGAAGCTTTATAACACAACTCGATGCAGTATCTATATACACACACACACACACACACACACACATAACCAAAACAAAACATCAAAGCTTATATCAAAATACATCTACTCAACCAATGAATAAACAAGGATACATAAACCACTTCTGATCATCCATCTCCCATGTAACTTCATCGGGCCCAAAGTGCTTCCACTACATTTAACTTGTTGTATTGCTTGATTTCGAATCATGAGCATCTTTCGCTGCAAAATTCAATGAGGTTCTGTTTGGAATTCTCCTTCTGGCTCCACCTGCACTACAACCCTATCAATCATATGATCAACATCCTTCACATATCTTTTAAGAAATGACATATGGAAAACATCATGAATTTTCATTGTTGGAGGTAGTGCATGTTAGTAGGCCACAGGTCCAATCCTTTTAAGGATCTCCTAAGGACCGCAATACTGAGGTGCCATCTTGTCACATGATCCAATCCTCCAGGAGCACCTTTTGGGCCTAATTCACAAGTACACATGTTCCCCAACCTGAAAATCCTTAAATACCCTGTGTTTATTTGCATAACTCTTCTTCCTATCCTATCATTCCTTTATATTATTTTTGATAACCTACATTTCCTATTTTATCTTTGCCAACATATACGGTCCAATCAATACCCTATTCAATGGATCACTCCAGCTGATAGGAGTACTACAACTCTGCCCACAAAGTTCCTTAAATGGAATCATCTTCAAGGACTCCTGATACCCATTACTATATCTAAACTCTACCAGCATCAGATACTCTTCCCACTTCCTCTATTGATGCATGACATACATCCTCAACATGTCCTCAAGAATATTGTTAACCCTTTGATCTGTCCATCTATCTGTGGATGATAAGCTATACTAAAAGCCAACGTTGTCCCAAAACCTGTAAACAATTCCTTCCAAAACCAGGAAGTGAACTTAGCATCTCTATCTAACACAATATTCCTAGGAATATTGTGTAACCTCACTATCTCCCTAATGAAGGCCTAAGCTACCTCCCTAGCTAAATTCTTAGAATTCACTAGAATGAAGTGAGCTACCTTGTCAACCTATCGACTAAAACCATAATAGAATCATGATGCTTAAATTTCCTCGTCAAAGCTATAATGAAATCCATGGAAATTAACTCCCATTTCCACTCTGGAATTAGAATTGGCTGAATAAACCACCTAGATGCTTACGCTCTGCTTTTACCTATTGACAATCCAAACATCTCACAACATACTCAGCCACCTCTTTCTTCAAGTTCAGCCAACGGTAGAACTTCTTAACAGTTGTCAATGTCTTTTGATATCCCAGGTGATCTGAATATGGCTTGACATGAAATTCCTTCTAGATAATATTCTTGAACTTGTTGTTGTCTAATACATAGATTCTGTCCCTAAATCTGACCAAAACATTTGTCATGAGATGATAATCCACATCCTAATCACTTGTACCCTGATGTTGTAACTTTCCTCCCTAAAGTAGACAAACTTTGCCCTACCCAAGGCCTTTGTGAGTATATCAACCACCTGCTAGTTTATGGGAACATGTTGTAACCGAACTAATCCATGCTACTAGTGTTTGACATTTTTGATACAAATTGTTGCCAAAAATTAGAAAATCTCTTGTAATCACTGTCCACCATGCTACTACGCTACTATGATCTCACACTACTAATGCCCTTGTGCTGGATTCTCTTTGGTTGGAACTGTACCTTTCTCTCTACAACTGGCCAATTCACACTACCTTTCTCCTAATGTTTTTATCACTTGAATAGTGATTCTTAATCTATAAATGATCTAATGAGTCACTACAACTGGCTCTCCAATTGTTTCTCAAGTGTCTAATTGTGCCTTGATGACCTTTCAAACCTCCTGATACTTTAACTCTTGGGCTCCTGTAGCAAAGGTAATGATCCAACTGAGGAACACACAACAACTGGATTTGATCTATTGATCAAGCCCTCCATGGCTAGATATAGACCTCCTTACTACTCCTCCCTCAGATCCTGCCCAAAATTTGGCATACTAGAGTGTCATACTCCTCCTCTTAAGGATAATGCAACAAACATAGTGAATTCATCCTCCAATCTGGTGCACAAATCATCAATCTCGGTTGAAACTACCATCTCCTTCCCCTTCTTATCCTTCTTCCTCTTCAGACACTGGCGGACATAGTTACCAAGCTCATCACATCCGAAACACTTGACCTTCAACAAATATTTCTTCTTCTTTTATACCTTAGAGTCTCACCCCTAGCTAAAACATTTCTTCAATTTTCCCTCCCTTGCAAGAGCAATGTTCTCCTCCTCCTTCTCCACCTTTGGTCCCTTACCATTGTTGTCACTGTTACCATTGACAAGGCTAACCCTCAACTCCTCCCAAGTGAAGTCGCTCCACAGGAGTTCCCAATCTGGAATCCTATCACACCCAGAGATTACCTAGACAAACATATGCCATTCCTTGGTAAACTCGTTGAGAGATATCCACACAAGATTTTCATCTATTGGCTTCTCTCAAATTGTTGCAAGTTCATCTTTGACTGGCTGAATCCTGGTGAGATATGATGTTATGTTCTTTCCTTTGTTCATCTTGACCATCCTCAACTTCTTCTTGAGAATCATCTTCTAGTTATCAGAAGTATCCTAGTACAACTTGACTATGGCATCTCATATCTCCTTTGATGTAGTCTTTTCTGCGATATGTTGAACGATATGATCTTGAACACCATTGAGGATCACCTTCTTCGCTTTGGCGTTATTCATCTTGTAGTCATGAAACTGGATGGATCTATTGGTATAACTATCACTGTTGTAGCGAACTTTGTTAGACCATGCTTATCCAAAAGGAACAACATCCTAGCCTTCTAGATGCCAAAGTTTGAGGCTCCATTAAATCTGTTCTGATCTCTCAACCCCGTTGTGACCATTTCTAGAAAACTTCATGAAACTCAATAAACTAGAGAAATTTGACTCCTCCTGAACTGGAAAATGGATCTGTAAACACTTAGTTTCCTTTGCAAAAAACCAACTCGACTTCCTACTGCAGACTCGCACCCTATGCCTACAACTCATACTAGCAACTGAGAAATGCTTCCGGAAATTTGTTTCGGTGAATATACTGCCTCCCTTTGTCCTCAGAAGCTACTTTCACCTCCTTCTAGTACTAGAAATGAAATTATTTTTTTGAATCCACGAATTGGATAAACTGGCTATTCATTTTGCTTGGTTCAAATCTCTTACATAATGAATTCGACCTTCTTTGACACTGAGAATACTATAGAAATGAATAAATTGGGTCGAAACCCTCATGTGGTTTCTCTTCCTTGCCTTGTGCTAATACGCTATTGCAAAACCCTCTTGCTGCAAAACCTCTGCGCTAGAACTGCTCTGCAAAATCTGACCTGCTCACGAGAAACCCTTTCTAACACCCTCACTACCTGTTGTTGCAGTTGAGAAAATTCTCTTTTCCTCTAAATGACTTCCCTGAATTGAAAATCAAACTCCTGCCTCTACAATTCACACTACCTAGCTAGGTCTGCACAAATATGGTTTTATGTGCTTTAGATCTCCCTTTGAACTACACAACCCTTGCTCTACTGCCTCTCTGATATGATCTTCTCTGATATCATGTGAAATGTCCATGATTGCAGTAAAATAGAATTTAATCTTCTATCTATTGGAGATTATTTGTCTTCTATAATTTATTTTACAACAAATAACAATTAAATCATTATTGCAATATTCACCAAAAAAAAAACATTGCGGAAGATTAAATACAAAACTGAGAAAATATGCACACACTAAAAAATATGACACTTTTATTTTTAAACAATTGTCCCTGGAAAAATCCCGAGGGGAAACTAGTTAACAAAGGAGGGTTTATTAATATTCAACAATTTGAGAAATTACAACTGCTTACCTTTCAGGAAAAACTTTGGCAACTGATAATCTCCATTGAAAAAATAACAGGAGACTCATTGTCTCCCTCTGCCACTGATATGGCCTCCTCCATCCAATTCAAAATCCTTCCCGACACTCACACTCCTGCCTAGAAATGTGCACTACTATCTCTAAAGATTCACTCAGCCAATGGGATCACTTCCCAGCAAGTTTTACTTCCTCCCTTTTCCTCCTAGACCCACTCACTCTTCCTCTAAGACATAGATCCAGCTACTAGAAACTAAAATGTGGCCTCTCTTACAACTCACACTAGCTGATGTGGCCTCCTTCTCTACAAATGATTCGATCCGCTTCCTACCTTTGGAAACTAGAAATCACTGTGAAATTTTCTTTCGAAAATTTCCTCCCAAATCTCTGCTGAAACCCTTGCTTCAGGTGCCTCCATAGCTTCAACTGCGCCCTTGTTGAATACCTGCAATTTGGTAGTCAAACTGCTCTATGAATAAACTGTCTTCCCCAAACCCTTCGACCTGCTCTTATAATCTCTCGTTGGAGTCTCAACGGCCATGATTACATCTCAAGCGATGGATAATATCATATTGACTTTATCAATTAACTTTTCTGGAATTCTCTAGAGAAAAATTGAACTCCCTCAATTAATTTACTTTAATTAACCATTTTTCTGAAGTTAGACTTAGGAAATATTTAATTATTGGCTAACTAATTTAATTGATGTGTCTCCAAGTCTTTTCTCATGAAACCTTTTATGGGTTTTGGAGATCTCATGTTCCTTAGCCTCTTAGACACCACAAATACTAAAACATCTATTTGATTATACCATAATACAGAAAAATAACATATTCACCACACAACAAGAAGCACATTTGAACCTAACAAAGAAGAAGAGAAACCCGAGTCAAAGGAGAGAGAAGAGGAAGTCAAAACAAGAAGACTATTCCCTCATTTGACTATTGGAATTCACACGTATGAAGAGGCCTATTTTCTATTGAAGAAGGCCAAAATTTCTAAGGTGATCATAGGTTGAATTTTAGCCCCCTTGTTGTAGATTTTAATTTTAGAATTTTAATTAGATTTAGAGCAGATTGACCAACATTGTCTTTGACTTTTTGGAGGTGAATTGGAGGAGGGTTGGACTTGGTATCTTGGTGGTATTTTGGTCTCTATATTTTTCTTGGATATCTCATTTTGATCTAATTCTATAAGAGAATGATTTTTGAGTTTTCCCCTTGTGTGTTTTTCCCGGGCTAACATCATAATTTATGTGTCTCTTGTCTCTTTTTGATCTCTATTGATTGAAAAATGTACAATTACTTGATGAAGAAAACATAATAAGTATCAAGAAGACATTTAATATTCACAAGTAATTATTAAGAAAAAAAATCAAGTGTTAAACTATATTACAGTTGGTTCTCCAACATGGTATCAGAGCTAAGGTGAAGAAAAAAGTGAAGATCACACACTTGAAGACACTATTGTAGTAGCAACTCTTTCTCACTTGAAGACATCCTTGAAGATCTTCTTGTAGCAACTCTCTCTCTCTCTCACTTTCAAGTAAATACTATTCTACTCTTTATGTCCAACTCTTCTGAACAAATGACATCTTTTTGCAAAGAGGGCAACAAACTTGAAGGTGCATCCAATGTTAAAGCTGGGGAGAAGTGTATTGATTTAGTTCTTATTGAAAATGAGGTAATGAAATTTGTTGAAGGTAAAGTTCCAACACCAGATGAAAAGAATGCTCAAGAAGTGGCCAAATATAATAAGGGAGAAATCAGAGCTCAAAGGATTGTCTTTGAATCCATCAAAGATAATCTCATCGCCTTTGTAATTATCTACATCTAAAGAAGTCTATGATACTTTGGTGAACTTGTACTCCATCAACACAACAGGTTTGTAGTATATCTAGGGGGGATCATATGGGGTACAAAGGGAGATACCCAATGGAATAATGTGGTGTAATGATATAATAGGCCATCGTTAATAAATAAAGTGGTTAACCCACATTATGCAAGGGACCACAAGTAGTTAGGGAATTATGTGATAAGCCCATTGTAATGGATGTATGGTATTGAGAGACCCATGGTATTGTGTGTATGAAGCCTATATAGAGGCTAGAGAATTCCCATTGAGGATGTCAAGTATTGGTTTTGTATTGACAAGCGATGACTTTTGGAGTGATCTCCTTCCCTAAGGAGTAATTGTGTGGTGTTACCCTACCTCAAGGGTTTTGATATGGTGTTACCCTACCTCAAGGCTTTTGATATCTCATTTTTTTCAACTGGAATTATTTTTGAGATGACATCAAGGAACAATATTATCGCTTGGGGAGCTATCAAGACAAGTACATACAATGGACGATGCTACGACAACAAAGTGATCAATATGTGCTTGAGCTGATGATCCGAATTGGATCCTAGAGAACTCTCTAAGTTTTCATAGCTCTGTATAATTCATGCCAAAGTTTCAAATACTTACAAAGGTTGAGCTTATCAAAAATATCCTTGAACAGTTGTAATTTGTGAGCAGCGCTAAGCAACGAGGACCCTTGGTCAAGCACGCCGACTGTTGGCCCATGGTAATGCGCGCTGCCACGAAACAACAAAATGGGAAGCCTTTTTGAGAAACGGGGGAGGTTTTTGATATGCGATTAGTGACAAGTCACTAATCGCATATCGCCGGGAAAACCCCTTAGAGAAGAAAAAGCCCTAAGAGACGCAAACCCAAAAATTCAAAAACCGTACGAAATTCGCAGATTCCGTCGGAGGCGGGTCCCACACGAAAACTGGCAGGATATCAGAAGGGCTTCGAGCGGTAAGTGGTTTCAACTGAGTCTCGCCTGATGCCACTCATTGGGTGCCATATATCCGGTGGAAGAGAGAGAAAACTGCTCACATCGGATTGGTAAACGTCATGCAACTTACCCGCTCGATATGGATGGAGACTGTAGGATTTGGAGGCTCCAGACCGATGGCGAATATGCGATCCGATGGATGACCGGATTCAACGGGTTAAACATGCCGAGTTGTATAAAGGTTTGAAGTCTGGCATGAACGATGAGTTGGCAGAGGAATCATGTTCGCGGGCATTTTGGAAAGTTAAACGGAAATAACGACAGTTCAAACATTTCCAAGAGAATTGACACTCAATTCGTTATGAGATAGGTGGCCACCTCCCTATAAGGCGTTACACAGTGATGATAACACAGAATAGAGGAATTCAAATGGACAGAGGCAGGAGAACCAGAGCGCCGAGAAGTGGAAACAAACAGTCAGAAAGCAGATTGGCTTTAAAGCCATGAAATGACATAAACAAAGCAAGCAGCGAGAAAAGCGAGTAGGAAAGCTAAGAGAAGATAATAGAGAAAGTAAGTCGAGCTGACCTGCAGAGCAAAGGTTGCATCGAGACAGAGCCAGAGAGATTCAGAGAGTCTGTGTCCTCCGGAGAAGGCTTGAGAGGTTCAAGCGAACTCCTCGGCATAGGCCTGTCATGTATGAGTCTCAGATTGGGCTCATACTACTGTGACCAACAGAGGTCGAGTTTCAGTAAGGAGATTCTGTGTACTCCAGGGAATTGGGTGATCCAAGTCCAGTCCTATTGATTTATATCTATTGAGTGAGACTCAAATTGAGCTCACTATTGTAAAAAATCTGCTTTGAAAACATAATAGAGATGCCACCACTGAAGGCTGGACCAGGAGACATAGCCTAGGAGCATTGGGTGAACTCCTTATTAAAATCATTGTGTTTACATGTTTGTCTGTTATGTTTTCTCTAACTACTTCAGTGTCTATGTATTTCACAATCTTATCGATCCCTTGCATAAAGTAACATAGGTACATCCATGCACATGAGTCTGTAATACCTTTAATTCTTTGTCCTGGATAAATTCTAGATCAAGTGGTATCAGAGCTCTAGGTTACTAAGGTTAGACAAGCTTGTGCTTGATTTTATTGTTGAATTCTAACTAGATCAAAGCTTAAATTAGGAGAAAGAGAGTTGGTTGAAACTAACCCTAAAATTGGAAGAGTCTATCCTAAAAGGAAAATGTCAGAAGAAAGTCCCTTGGAATTAGACCCGTAGTTCATGGATAGTTTCATGACCATGAGAGCCATGGTAGAGGAAATGTATAGAGAATTTAAGAAAGGTAGAGAGGAAGATTCATCAAACTCCAAACGAGATAAAGGAGAAGAAAAATCTCTCCTCCATGACCACTCTAAAGGCAAAGGGAAAGGATAAAAACTTCCCACACCTCCTAGTACCAAGAATTTAGGAAAAGAGCTTTGATTCTAGGAATTTATTTAGACTCACCTAAAACTCTGCTGAAGTATATAGGTGGTTTACCCAGCTACTTAAGGCACACTATTCTCACGTTTAATCCCACTAACATAGACGAGGTATCTGTTCAAGCTACACATCTAGAGGCTAGAGGCAAGAATGTGAACCCAGAAGTTGGGGGATCATCAAAACCCACTACAAGCAAGAATAAGGAGAAAAGAAAATAGAAATGGAAAGAGAGGAAGACAAATATCGTACAAAATACCAAATCTTCATGCACTTACTGTAAAAAGGATGGGCATGATGATGAACACTGTTGGATTCTGCATTCGGAGCTGAAACCCAAGAAGTACAATGGCAAGAAGAAGAAGACTGCTGCAACTATTCAAAAAGATTTGGGGTTATATTGAGGAGATGAAACAACAATTGCAGCCACAGGTATAAAAGGTTAAAATTCTGAAGCATCTACTAGTAATTCTGCACAATCTACTAACAATGAAGAAAATGAGAGGAGAAGACATGAGCTTTTTCATATTCGAGTTGTTTCCAAGCATCAAAAGATTGATACTTTGTTTGATAGTGGCTCACAAGTAAATTTAATTTCTGAAGCAATTGTAAAGAAGTTGGGATTACTAACCACACCTCACAAGAGCCATATCCATTAGGTTGGTTATGTGATAAAGCACAACTACAGGTGACTAGACAATGTAAACTTAGGTTTTGTTTTGGGTCAGCATTTGTAGATGAGGTTGAGTTAGATATTGTTCCCTTGGATATATGTGGAATTGTTTTAGGAAGTCCTTACTTGTATGATAGGAAAGCTATTTTCTATAAAGATTAGAACAAGTATCAACTCGTTAAAGATGGAATCGAATATATTGTAAGAGCTCATAAACTCAAGAATAATTATACTCTCATAAACTTAGGGCAGATGAAAAGAATTGTAAACTCATGCAAACAATTTTTACGATGGTTGTAAAGGAAAAGAAACCTGATAAAACCAATGTATTTGAGGGCTATAATGCTAAACAACAAGCTGATTTAGAAAAAGTTGTTTCAGAATATGATATACTATTTCAAGAAGCTAAAGGTCTACCACCCAAAAAGGAAATAGTACATGATATTAATTTGCAGCAAGATGCTCCATTGCCTAACATCGGAATGTACAGGTTGTTCGCTTTAGAGAATGCAGAAATCAAGAAGCAGGTACAGGATCTTCTCGAGAAAGGATTCATAAGACCTAGCACATTGCCTTGTGGGTCTCCAATTGTCTTGGTGAGAAAGAAATATGGCTCATGGAGAATGTGCATTGATTACCGAGCACTGAATAAGATAACAATAAAAAATCGTTATCCCCTTCCTCGCATAGATGATCTACTAGATCAGTTGAAAGAAGCTGTTTATTTTTCCAAGTTGGACTTGCATAGTGGCTATCATCAGGTCGGAGTTGTAGAGCAAGATGCATGGAAGTTTGCTTTCAAAATAAAGCAGGGATTGTATGAGTGGTTGGTTATGCCTTTTGGCTTAACTAATGCTCCTGCTACTTTCATGAGAATAATGAATGATGTACTCAGACCTTTTATTGATGATTTTGTCATTGTATATTTGGATGACATTCTTATATTTAGTAAAACATGAGAAGAACATTTGAAGCATGTCAAGTAGACTCTAGATGTTTTGAAAAGACAAAATCTTTATGTTAAGCTCTCAAAATGTGAATTTGACAAAACATCTTTGAATTATATGGTTCATATTGTAGGGGGTGGTGAATTGAAGATAGATCTCTCTAAGGTTGTAGTAATTGTAAACTTGCCTAAACCCAAATCTGCTACAGAAGTTAGAAGCTTATTAGGAGCAACACAGTATTGGAGAAAGTTTATTTCTAACTTTTCCTTGATTGTAGCTCCCTTACATGCTTTAACAGGATTGAACAAGGTGTTTCAGTGGGGAGGAAAACAACAGAAAGCCTTCGACACTTTAAAAGAAAAGATTAGTACAACACTAGTACTAGCACTGCTTGATCTTCAAAGACCATTTGAGATTGAAACGGATGCCAGTGCCTATGCCATGGGAGCAGTGTCGATGCAGCATGGTAAACCCATATGTTATCATTCTGAGACATTTAATTATGTAGTAGTTAATTATCCCACATATGATAAAGAATTGTATGCATTAGTACAAAGTGTGAAAAAGTGGAAACATTATTTAATGGGAAAAGAGACAGTTATACATACTGATCATCAACCACTTCAATATTTTCACTCACAAACTAAGTTGCAACAATCAAGACACTATAGGTGGATGGGTTTTCTACAATATTTTCATATAGTCATCAGATATAAAAAGGGCATACACAATAAAGTTCTAGATATGTTGTCCAGACCAATCATAAATGCATCTACTATACTTAAGCATAATTCAGTATTGCATGAAAGCTACATTGAACAGTATGATCAAGATATAGATTTTAAAGATGTATATGCAACTTTAAGTCATGGAAAACAAGTAGAAGAATTGGATTATCATGTTAAGGACCAACTCTTGTATCATTTGGGAAAGTTATGCATTCCTCAAACAGAAAGAGTAAAGATAATTTGAGAAGCACACAATTCTCTAATATCAGGTCACTTTGGTATAAGTAAAACAGTTGCACAGTTGCACAACTGCAAAGATTTTTTTATTGGCCAAAAATGAATGAGACAATTTCTAGATATGTAAGAAGGTGTACCATGTGTGCTAAAAGAAAACCCAACAATAGAAAACTAGGCTTGTACACTCCACCACCAGTTCCTTCTCATCCTTAGGAAAGTGTTTCTATGGACTTCGTTGGGGGACTGCCTAAATCTAGAAAGGGTCATGACTATTTATATGTTGTTGTGGATAGGTTCAGCAAAATGTGTATTTTAATACCTTGTAACAAATAGATTACAGATGAACAAACTACAATGTTGTTCTTTCAGCATGTATGGGTTCATTTTGGATTACCCACTTCCATTATATCTTATCGAGATACCCGATTTGTTGGGAAATTTTGGTCAAGTTTGTGGGAATTGATGGACACCAGAGTGAAGAAGAGCACAATTTTTCATCCAAAAATAGATGGTCAAATAGAAGTGGTCAACAGGACAGTGATCTAGTTGCTTAGAGGCTATTGCAGCAAGCATCCCAAGCTTTGGGATGAACATTTATGTTATGTGTAGCATGCTTACAACCGAGCTAAACATTGTTCTACATAGAGATCTCCTTTTGAGACTTGTTTTGGTTTCACACCAAGGTCTCCCTTGGGTTTTGTCTTTGGTAAAGACATAGCGGTTGATGGACATAATGATGTGGACAAGGCAACCAAGTTCATCGAACAAATCCAAGAGATTCACCAGGCAGTACAAGAACAGCTAGAAACGAGCCAAGCCAAGTACAAGGCAAGGCATGATAAGCATTAGACTGAGCAAAGTTTCCAAGTTGGTGATCAAGTCTGGCTGTATATCAGCAAAGACAGAGTGCAAGGTGAAGGTAAGAAGTTGAAGCCAATAAGGTATGAACCTCTCAAGATACTTGAGAAAATTGGTGAGAATGCTTTTCGCCTTGATTTACCAGCTTACATGCATATCTACTCAGTTGTTAATGCAGACATCTTGAGACTATTTGAACCTTCATTGATTGAAGATCCCGAAGAGCAAAGTCAATTGCCTTCTATTGATGATCTGTTACCTAAATATCTCAATGAGTTGCAGGAAGATACTGTTCTGGATAGGAAGGTGAGAACTACGCGTATGGGGGATGTTTAATACCTGAGGATTGGACTCAAAGGTTCAAAACCAAGAAGTACGAAATGGATAGAAATTGGGAAAGTGAGGAATCTATACACTGACTTGATTGATGCTTAAAAACCAACTTTTGGTGGTCCAAAAGATTTTTTAGTGGGAAGGCCATGATCCAAATTGGATCCTAAAGAACTCTCTAAGTTTTGATAACTCTGTAAAATTCAAGCCAAAGTTTCAAAGACTTACAAAGGTCGAGCTTATTAGAAATGTCCTTGAACATTTGTAATTTGTGAGCAGCGCCAAGCAATGAGGACCCTCGGTCAAGCGCGCTGATCGTTGGCCCATGGTAACGTGCACTGCCACGAAACAACAAAACAGCAAGCCTTTTTGAGAAATGGGGGAGGTTTCTGATATGCGATTAGAAAAGTTTATAATCACATATTGTCGGGCAAACCCCTCAGAGAAGAAGAATCCCCCAGCGACCTGGACCCGAAAAGTCAAAAACCATACGAAATTCGCCGATTCCGTCAGAGGCGGGTGCCACGTGTCCGGTGGAAGAGAGAGAAAACCACTCACATCGGATGAGTAAACATCATGCAACTTACCCACCTGATATGGACGGAGACTGTAGGATCTAGAGGCTCCATATCGACGGCGGATATGAGATCTAATGGATGATCGGATTCAACGGGGTAAATAGGCCGAGTTGTATAAAGGTTTGAAGTCTGGCATGAACAATGAGTTGGCAGAGGAATCATGTTTGCGGGCATTCTGGGAAGTTAAACAGAAATAACAGCAGTTCAAACATTTCCAAAAGAACTGACACTCAGTTCGTTATGAAACAGGTGGCCACCTCCCTGTAAGGTGTTACACAGTGATAACGACACAGAATAGAGTAATTCAAATAGATAGAATCAAAAGAACCAGAGCGCCGGGGAGTGGAAACAACAGTCAAAAAGCAGGTTGGATTTAAAGCCACGAACTGACAGAAGCAAAGCAAGCAGTGAGAAAAGCAAGTAAGAAAGCTAAGAGTAGAGAACAGAGAAAGTAAGTCGAGCTGACCTGTAGAGCAAAGGCAACATTGAGACAGATCTGGAGAGAGTAAGAGAGTCAGTGTACTCCTGAGAAGGCTTGAGAGGTTCAAGCGAACTCCTCAACATAGGCCTGTCATGTATGAGTCTCAAATTGGGCTCACACTACTGTGACCAACAGAGGTCGAGTTTCAGTAAGGAGAGTCTGTGTACTCCAGAGACTTGGGGGATCCAAGTCTAGTCCTATTGATTTATATCTATTGAGTGAGACTCAAATTGAGCTCACTTTTGTGAAAAATCTACTTTGAAAACATAACAGAGAGGCCACCACTAAAGGTTGGACTAGGAGACATAGCCCAGGAGCATTGGGTGAACTCCTTATTAAACTTGTTATGTTTACATGTTTGCCTGTTATGTTTTCTCTAACTGCTTCAGTGTCTATGTATTTCGCAATCTTATCGATCTATTTCATAAAGTAACATAGGCACATCCATGCACATGAGTCTGTAATACCTTTAATTCTTTGTCCTGGATAAATTCTAGATTAGTTGACAAATATTTTCCATACCTACGCACAATGTTGGGTATTAAAGATTCAGAAAAAAAATTGGTGCTCAAGTATTGCAGTTGCTTGCACAAATACATTCAGGAGGAAATGGAGTTCTTGGATATCTCCTTGCTTGGTGCAATATACCTCTATGATACAAATATTGAGCAAAACTTCAAGCAAAAGAAGTGAGAATTTGGATCAACGAAGCCAAATCAGAGAAAAGGTTCCCCCAAGCCTCAGATCAAAGGGCAGAGTCAAGCCGCAATCCCCCATAACAACTCCTCGAAGTCACAAATCAAGAATATCAGGAAGGTGAAGAAGGGCATCGACAAGTGGTGTGAGTTCCATAAAACTCCCACCCACATCACAAATGAATGTCGGGAAAAGCAGACACCGGTGGTCAAGCTGAAAGACTCAGAGATGGATGCATGCTAGGATTCTGAGCCAGAACCCGACAAGGGAAAGCAGATCATTGATGAAAAACCCACTGTGATGGTAGCCACCACCAAGCTCGAAAAGGTGAAACCTGAGGATCTAGAGGAGGGGGAGCACCTCTTCGACTTGCAGATGTGGGTAAAGGGTTCGTCGGTGCAGTTCATCACTGAAAATGGGAGCCAGAAGAACTTGATATCAAACGAGGTTGTTAAGAGATTGAAGCTACCGATGATGCCACAACCACAACCATACACCATTGGGTGGCTCCACCAAGCGAAATATCATAGTGTCAGTCAGTAGTGCCGCTTTCCTTATAGCACCAAGCCCTTTACATATGAGGTACTGTGCAACGTTGCCCCTCTTGAAGTCTGTGATGTTTTATTAGGTTAGTCATACCTATGGAAATGTCATGTTGTATATGAATACAAACCTCATTTTGTTATTATTAATTTGGGTCCAAAGTTGTACAAGATACTAGATGTAGTTCCGCCTACCTCCGTTTCTTTGATCTTTGCTAAACAATGCAATAATATCATTTCCTTAACCGGGAAATTTTTCTTCCTTATGTTTCGCCCTCAGAACAAGAGGAACATTGTGGCCACATCCACAACCTCTAGACAAGGCTCCTCCACACAATAGCAGCAGATGAACAAGGTCGTGGAGGAGTACACGAACATCTTCACCTCGCCCATAGGGGTACCTATACACTGTCAGGTCAAGCACTCCATCAATATGACCTCGGGTACGTCGCTACCCAATGGACCAATCTATCAATGCTCTGTTATGGAGAACGATGAATTCAAGAGGAATATTCAAGATCTATTGTAGAAAGGGAACATCAAGCCAAGCTCCTTACCCTGTGGGAGTCCGATCGTGTTGGTGTAGAAGAAGGACCAAACCTGGAGGCTATGTATTGACTATCAGGCACTCAATAAGATCACTACTGAGAATAGGTATCCAATCCCACAGATCGATGCCCTCATGGACTAGATCAAGGGGGCAAATATTTCAACAAGATTGACTTGAATCTTGGATACCATCAGGTACTAATTGAACCCTTCGATGTATGGAAGATTGCCTTCAAATCAAAGGAGGGAATTTTTGAATGGCTAGTCATGCCTTTCGGGTTGACGAATTCCCCCACAACCTTCATGAGGTTGATGGATGACATCTTGTGGCCCTTCACCAACTCATTCGTGGTAGTATATTTGGATGACATCCTGATATTTATTCAAAGTTGGGAAGAGAACCTACACCATATTCAATAGGTCCTCCAAACTCCGCGACAACACAAGTTGTGTGCCAATTTGGAGAAATGCACTTTTGGCATGACCCAGGTTCAATATTTGGGGTACATCATTGATGAGTGGGTTGTGCATGTTGACCTAGCCAAGATAAAATTAATTCAGGATTGGTCAATCCCAACCACTCTAACAAAGCTCTGCAAATTTATGGGTCTTGCCAATTTCTACCACAAGACCATGTTGGGTTTCTCTCATATCACTTGACCTTTGTGTCAAGTCACCAAGGGCGGAGAGAAAGAAATTTGTTTTTGGTCTGAATCCCCGCATAAGGTTTTTGTTGAGTTGAAGAATTAGCTCTGCTCCGCACCGGTGCTCACACTACCAGACTTGCAACAACCATTTGAGATTGATACAGATGCCTATGACTATGCTATTGACGCGGTTTTTACTCAGCAGGGGCATCAAGTGGCATATCATAGTGAGACACTTTTAGACACAGTATGAAATTATTCCACCTATGAAAAATATATGTATTCCATTGTGCAGGCATGCTGACAGTGGAAGCATCACATTCTAGGGAAGGAAACATTCATCCACACTAACCACCGACCCCTGCAATTCATACAGACACAAGGAAAGTTGCAGACAATTGCCATCACGAATGGTCCACATACCTGCAACAATTCCATTTGAAAATTAATTATAAGAAGGGAAACACCAATAATTTTTCACACTGCCTTAGCTGACCATTGGTCATGGCGCTGACCATGATGCTCGACTCTTGTGGACATGAGACTTCAGAATGGCCACAACTTTACAATAATGGTCTAGAATTTGACACCACATATCAGATGCTCCTGGAAGGTAAGAAAGTTCTAGACTTTCACCTTCATGACACGCTATTATGCCACCTGCAACACCTCTATGTTCCTTCTAGCGAGCGTGCCAAGATGATTTGGGAAGCGCACTACAGTCGAGTAGTTGGACATTTTGGGGTAGAAAAGACAATGGAAGTGCTGGATAAGTATTTTTATTAGCCAAACCTTCAACATGATGTTGGGAAGTACATCATATCCTGCACTACTCCATGGATTACATGTCGAGCCTTCCTTCTACCAAGCATGGCAACGACAGTGTTTTTTTGGTCATCAACAAATTTTCCAAGATGGCCATTCTAGTGGCCTACAACAAGAGTATCATTGCAAAATCCACTGCCATACTCTTATTTGAACAAGTGTGGGTACACTTTTGGATCCCAGAATCCACTATCTTAGATCAAGACAAAAGGTTTCTAAGTGCATTATAGTCAAGCCTCTGGTCGTTGTTAGATACCAAGCTCACTAAGTCGATAACCTTCCACCCCTAAACTAATGGCCAGACATAGGTCGTCAACATGATGATCGTGCTCATCTTGCGCATATACAACTCGAAGCATCTACAAAAATGGGACGAAAGCCTCCCCTGTGTACAACATAACTACAACAGAGCTCTCCACAGCTCAACTGGCCACAACTCCTTTCAGGTGGGACAGGGATTCCAACCACTATGTCCCATTAATGTTGCCATACCACTTGCAGCTACTCAAGAAAATTCGACTCATGTCTAGTTCGAAGCCAACAGAGATAACAAATTCATTTAGTGCATTCAACAAATTTTCCAGTAGGTCCATGAAATATTGGACAAAGAAAATTATAAGTGCAAATAACGACATGACCAACATCGAGTGCCACACAAGTTTCAGGTGGGTGAAAAAGTGTGGTTACATTTGTAGAAGGAGTGCCTCGCTAGGGTCTATCGCAAGCTTCAACCACTTTGATATGGACCCTACACCATCTCTAAGGCTATAGGGGATAATGCCTTCGAGACCAACAGTCCACCATTACTTGGCATATGCCCAGTGCTCAATGTGGACTGACTTCAACCATACTTCCCCTCATTGTTGGACACATCAGACATTGTTGAGTAGATGACACCAACAGAGCTCAACCCAAGTTGCATCGAACAAGCGACAACTAATAGGATCATGGACACAAAGATCAAGAACACTTTCCAACACAAGATCCATATATATCGAGTTGTCAAAGTGGGCCAAATCTTTCACCAAGGCAAGTGGCTCACCAGGGACCAGGTTCAATAAAATATTTCTCACCTCATGGAGGCTTTGCACGCAATAGAGACCATTGATTCCTAAGGGGGGAGGAATAATCCAGGTGGATTTCAGTGGCCACCCATCTATTCCACCTAGACCTCCATTCAGTTTCACCTGTTTCCTCGTTTATAGCACAATTTACTATTTTTAGCAGTTTTTCGGGTCTTGAACTTATGGAGTTGTTTTGACCCCCTAAACGACATTTTTTTGAGGTCCACACCAGGCCCATATTCATAGGTAGGGGCCTGGCCTGTAGCTGTAGGCAAGGACCTGCTGCAAATCTTGTAGTACTCAAAGAGATCTTTCTAACGAGGTATAATATGCGTCAAACAAAGATCATATGAACAAGTTACGACCCCAGGAATTTGGCTGCCCAACTACCCCTAACAAGGCCCACAAACTGTTGTCGTTCCATCTCCTACGATTAGTTTTTTGTTTGTTTAGGGTTTCCTTTCGATTTTCAATAATAAAAGGGCCCTTGAGCCTCATTGTAACGCAGTTCAGAGGCATGTAGCTACCACATCTCTTCTCAGAGATAAGCTACCGTTACTCGATCTAGTTATTTTCATTTTGTATGTAAGAATATTACAACTCTTTGATATTAATGAAATGAGAATTTATTTGTGTTGCATCTCTGTGTTTATGTTTAGCTATATATTTTGTTGTGTTCCCGCATAAGTCTGTATCACTAAGAGTACAATCAATATATGATGCCTTGGGACCATTTAGTTGCTAAATAATAAATTGGGTGTAAAATGAAGGCACCTTTCTTGTTTTGGAAAATGAAACATTTTTCTAATTATATAAGTTTGAGATTTAGACTAGAAAAATAGAACACTATTCTAACTTTACACACTAAAGATTTGGACTAGGATTTGCACATAGGAAAACAACCAATCAACCATTTTGTAAGAGACACTAATATTTTGTGGTTCCTTTAGTTGGCGTAATAACATTTTTATAGTGGAGCTTATATGTTATTGTGTTCTACATCTCTCAACCAATGTGGAGTTAATTTGCGAATAGAAATATATTTATATCGCAAAATCAATTTTAAGATGCATATTTTGGGTGTATCTTAATAAGGGGCATTTTTTTACTTAGGTGTAAAACGGGTATTTTGAAGTACTACTAGTGGGAACAACGTAAACTTTGAAATGAGAACTAATACGATTATCTGTTTTTTTGAGGTAGCAAAAAAATCAATTGATTTTGAAAAGTGCTGATTCACAATA
>APFE030936173.1:243477-279699 GCA_000404065.3 Pinus taeda
TGGCACCCACCCCCATGGCCCAACCTGCCCAGGGGGTGAGGGCCAATTCTTGGAATCAGCCCTCACCCCTTGGGTGGGTTGGGCTGTGGGGGTGTGGGATGGAGGGGGGCTGCGTGCATTCCCCCTCCACCCCGAACCCCCGTGGCCCAACCCGCCCATGGGGTGAGGGCCGATTCCGAGAATTGGCCCTCACCCCCTAGGTGGGCTGGGTCGTGGGTGTGCTCGCCTGGGGCAGAGCCACTCCTGGTAGGGGATCAATTCCGAGAATTTGTCCCCTAGCCTACCAGGGGGCCGCTCTGCCTTGGGTAGGCACACACACAATCAGGAAGCCCATAACCAAGCCTATTGTATCCACTGCTAACATAGTGGCCCCTTGCCTACTAGTTGACTGTCAGATAAGCTTAGCTCATGTCAATTTTTAATTTGTAAAAGGAATCTAAATTTCGTTAATAAAAAGTTATTTTTTTTTACTGGAATGTGTTTTTTGTGTGGTATTCTGCGCGAACATAATAATCTAACTGACACATAACTACTAGTAAACCTATGGAAGTTTAAGACGTGCACTCAACAAAAGGGAATCGAACCTTTCAAAGGCGATAATCTCCCGTTGAATGTGTTTTTGATAACAATGTATCTGTTCCACAAAATTGCTCCGAGTCTTTTAACGAAACCTCAAAAAGTCTTGATGT
Source organism: Pinus taeda (assembly GCA_000404065.3). Taxonomy (NCBI): domain Eukaryota; kingdom Viridiplantae; phylum Streptophyta; class Pinopsida; order Pinales; family Pinaceae; genus Pinus; species Pinus taeda. The sequence goes on from APFE030936173.1 coordinate 244,167, forward strand.
GATGTGAATAATAGCGATAATGAAATTTATGATATAGCGGAAATTATAGAATTGTTTTATCGCATAGTGAATGTGGTATTGATTTTTATTTTTTATAAAAGCTTAATATATAAACCATGTTATTGTGATATAGTAATTTATTTTAAATGTGGGATAGAAGATATAATAAAAATTAAAAAGATATTCAATTATCTAGTAGATGCTATATAGTTTATGTAAAAGATTAATTTAGGTAAAAAAAATTGTTTAAAGATTTAGTTTAAAAGATTAATTTCATGAGAAAATTTTAGTTAAAATTTTTCAATGAATTGTAAAAGAAAAATTTGGAGGGAAATTTCATTCTTTAAGCTATATATTATAATTAGGAGAGAGTGCATTTGTATCATTCAACCTCTTCTGTTTGAAAGCCATGGATTCTTCTGATAGTGAAGTTTCGCTTTGTGAAGCATCAACATCTTCGTCACATAACAATTCTATTCCTATTAATGAATATAACAAAAATTATTTCACTATGAATAGAGAGTCAAATCTTCCACTCAGTCCTAATCCTAAGGACTATGAGAGCAACACTGATGAAGCGCAGGATGAAGAGTTTCAAATAAATAAAGAGTCATGGTTTCCACTTAGTCCTAATCCTAAGGACTATGAGAGTAGTAGTGACGAAGGGTAGGAGATGAATTTCCAGTAAATAGAGAGTCACATTTTCCACTTAGTCCTAATCCTAAGGAATATGAGAGCAGTAGTGACAAAGGGCAGGATGAAGAATTTCCAATAAATAGAGAGTCACATTTCCACTTAGTCCTAATCTTAAGGACTATGAGAGCAGCATTAACGAAGCGCGGGATGAAGAATTTCTTGTAAGTAAAGAGTCACATTTTCCACGTAGTTCTAATCCTAAAGACTATGAGAGCAACAATGATGAAGGTTAGGATGCAGAATTTCCAATATATCGAGAGTCACATTTTCCACTTAGTCCTAATCCTAAGGACCATGAGAGCAGTAGTGATGAAGGGCAGGACAATGAATTTCCAGTAAATAGAGAGTCACATTTTCCACTTAGTCCTAATCTTAAGGACTATAAGAGCATTAGTGACGAAGGGCAGGATGAGGAATTTCCATTGAATAGAGAGTCACATTTCCACTTAGTTATAATCTTAAGGAATATGAGAGCAGCAATGATGAAGGGCAGGATGAAGAATTTCCAATAAGTAAAAAGTCACATTTTCCGCGTACTCCTAATCCTATGGACTATGAGAGTAGCACTGACAATGCACATGATGAAGAATATCCAATAAATAGAGAGTCAAATTTTCCATTTAGTCCTAATTCTAAGGACTATGAGGGTAGCACTGATGAAGGGCAAGATGAATAATATTCTCTCAATCAATATTTCAAAAGCATAAATGATCATAGTGAGGATAATATTCCTCCTAATGATGATGAAATTTTTTATATAGATGATGATTCCATGATGGAGATGCTGCCAACAAATATTGTATCGAGGAGTAGGAGTAGACCTTTTCGTATCAATCCAAGATGTTCTAGTTATACAAGGGGTAGAGCAAAATATCTCACGAGAAGAAGTTCTATCAGTGCTCTCATTTCAAGTGAATGTTGTCAACATGATTGCTTGAAATATATGGATTTCAAGTTTGCATTGGAGAAAAGGAAGAAATATTTGTTAATGAATAAAAACATGCAAAATTCATATTTAGTGGGGTGCATGAAATCTACATTATCAGATTATGATTATCATATTGGGTCTTAATTTATCTGTAGAAAGGATTTTAAAATGTTTTATTCAATGGGTAATTTTCTCCTGTCACAAATCGAGGAAAATTTGAAAAAGGATCCTACATTTTATTCAGAAGTACGTGATAAACGACAGTTTGGTCCATTATCAAATACTGCAACGTCATGGATGAAAGAATTCTTTTCAAAGCATGGAGAGTGTATGCCAAATAGAAAGATAATACATATTCCAGATAATTTCTCAAGATGAGAAATCTATAACTTATACAAAGAATATGCAGAAGGTGTTGAAGGAAATGGTCGATTTATTACATATCAACATTTTGTGAAGATATGGAGGAAAGAATTCAACAATGTTTCTATTCCTAAGAAGACAATGATGGGGTTTTTCAATACATGCGCTTCTCCTAAATAAAAAGGGATAAATTTGAAGGGGCAGAAAGATGTAAGCATTCATAACATTAATTTTTAAAATTGTATAGTCATCAACTATGAAAACATATTCATTAATGACTTTCTTTTATGTTGTCTAGATTCCATTGTCAAAGCACTTCAAAAGCATCACGAGCAACAAAAATGTGAAAGGAAAAAGTTGTACAAACATCGAAAGAAGTGTTATGATAATCCAAATAAATATTTGGGTTTGATAATTTATGGTATGGACCAGAAGAAAACACTTCTACCACATTTTGTTCCCACACCCAAAAATTACGGGAGGAAATTTTTATTCAGTATCACTTGGTGAGTTGTATGGTCTTCAATGGGAAAGTGTTTCCAAGGGTATACTTCATAGCTCCAAATATTCATAATGACGCAAATCTAACAATAACCATAATTCGTGATGTGCTTTCTCACTGGTATGGTAATCTTCCTCAAGTTTTGTATCTACAGTTGGACAAAACTTGTCATGAAAAAAAATCAAATTGTTTTTGGATATCTAAACATGTTTGTTGAATTGAGAATTTTTCATAAGGTAAAGGTTGGTTTCCTTCTTTTTGGGCACACTCATTATCATATTGATTAGATGTTCAGTCATTTTTCAGTCACATTGAGGAGGAAGGATGTTGGGAGCTTGCCATCATTAATTGAATGTATTATGGAATCAAACATGCTAGAGCCTATTTTTGATGTGTTGGAAGACACTTTTGACATGTGAAGGTTTATTCTGGGATCACATGGTGAGGATAACTGCATTGAAAAACTTAGTGACATTAGCTTCCAACATCAATTTCATCTCAAAAAAATCGATGGAAAAACACTAATATGGGGTAAAAAGTATTCAACTACTACAAAATGGGCACCGTCATCAAGTTTGACATTTTTGAACTTCATTCTAGATCATCCAATATTTGTGTCAAATATATTGTTATTACAATCCGTTGTTGAAGTTCATAATGCACACAGGCAGAAGAGAGATATAAATTATTCTAATTTCCTGGAAGAAATTAAAAAATGTATTAGATATACATATGAGTACTTTGATATTGTTGACTCAGTTTGGTGGGAGTATTTTTTCAATAATCAAAGTGATATCATTTCAAGAACAACAAATGAAGATATACCTTTAAAAATCCATTTATTTGGCCATAAAATGTGTCAAATGAACACTAGGAAAGAAACATTGTTGAACATCAACAATCTCAAGGTATTATTAATTCTTTACAGGTAGAGGAAAGAGAAATGTATATTTGTTCTAGAAGATCTCATGCACAACATGAAGCCATGGAAGACCTTTACAGGGGTTTAGTACATGATATTAAGGAGGGTTGCATGACCGTAGTGTTAGAAAATGGAGATGCCAATGACTATCCATTATGGGTTGCTAAGGTTATAAAGGTCATTACCAAAAATGAATATTTTGCAGGTGTTGAAGTACATTGGTATTTCACGAATACACAACCATTCAATGGTGTGTACAAGCCAGAGATGGTAGTTGATAAATAAACTTGGCGAAAAGAGAAAAGGAAATGGCACAAATATAAATCATCACTGCACGGACCTCTTAAAATTGGAGGATGTTGACATACTTGTTTATGACCTCAATTTAACAAAGAGAGGAAATCTTTGCTTCAGGACAATAGAGATTCTGAAGAGGTTGTTACCAAAAGAAACAATGTTGAGATGGGAGTCTAATGAACCTAGTCGTAAATCTAGAAGAATTTTGAAACTTGAAATGGTGGGCGTGCATGTGGACTCAGATGGGGCACTAGTTGATGAAAGAGAAGAATATGGAACATCTTCATCTGCATCCAGGTATTCATCTGAAGATGTGAATTCTGATGGTGTGCAAGAAGATATGAGTGATTTTGAATAATTGTCTAAGACAATTTATATAACTGATGTTTGCATCGTATCTTGAAATAAATTTTTTATTTCCATATGATGTTAAATGAAGCTATGAGTCATTTGTATAATTGTTGGATTATATGTTTTAATTATGATGAGTTTTATTGTTTAGAATTTCCACAACGCAACAATAACTTAGAGATATAATTTATGTTTCATTCAATCTACAAGTATTGATATTTTGAATAATTTAGTCATGTAATTTGTTCATAATGTCATGGTTTAAATGTGTTGAAAACTTAGAGTTTTTTAATTCTATGGTTGAAAATTTTCCTCTTTTTTTTAATGTTATGGTTGAAAACAATTATAATTTTAGTGATCTTTAGTGTCATGTTATTATATGTTTAATGACATAGATGAAAACTGATGGAATTTTAATGTGTTTCAGATACCGTTATTTTATCTTTATCGTCATTACTAAAAATGTTGAAATTATACCTGGGAAAGAAAAATGTCATTCTACCAAAAACATTAGTGTGTTTTTTCATTTATTTTGCACACAAAAAATGGTTTTACTGCCATTTTTTAAGTATGTTGAAAATTAAACTTAAAAAAAGTAAAAAATCATTCCATAATACACACTTCGTTTTTTGGACCGTTTTTCATGTTTTTTTGGCTAGAGTTCTCGTTTCAAAGTTTACGTTGTTTGTGATGTTTCTTTAGTATTTTTTGCATAAGGGGAGGTGGAAAGTCAAACATCAAGGATATGTTCACCACAACCAATAAGTTCATATGTATGATTAATTATTTATAAATATATTTGTTGGGACATGTGTCTCATACACATTCTAGTTTTATAGTGGAGTAGGAAATAGATGGAAAACAATCGCAGGTAATCATTGTTGAGTAGTTAAGTAGTGACAAAGGGAAAATGCAGATCACTAGTAGGAAATGAATGATAAGAAATGAAAAAACAAATGCATATCACTAAAAGGAAATGAATGCTAGGCAACAACAATTGACCAATTAACTTTGAGTCTCTTCCAACATGTAGAATTGGAAAATCACAAGTGGTTTATGGTTTTTTCTATGCCTATTTATTGAATGTTCGAATGGGAGAAAACAAAGTGTGAGTTTTAGCTCATTATCATGCTACTAAAATTTCTAGAGAATCCTTAGGCTAATATTGGATTATTGTTAAAAATACAAAATCCTTAAACTAATATTGAATTATCATTAAAAATACAAAAACAATATTGAATTATCCTTAAAAATACAAAGACAATATATGTACTGTCACCATTTAATTGAAAAATAATACATTGTGTGTAAATGAAACACTCTTCTAATTATATAACTTTGAGATTTGGACTTGAGAAATAAACAATATTCTAACTTTACCCATTGAATATTTGTAGTAGGATTATTTTAAATAAAATTCTCTTTAAGGAGAAATTTTAGAGCCTTGTCCTATCATTGTCCTTTTAAAATAAAATAAAATTCGTAGTCATGACCTTCTAAAATAAAATAAAATTCAATTTACCAATTACTTATTTTGGGGCTCGAGGTTTACATCTCTCCATCAATATGGGATTTTTTTTTGTTTTTACCATAAAAACAATTATATATATTTATATCCTATCAATTATAGAAAATAAAATTCGTAGTCGTCTCCTTCTAAAATAAAATAAAATTCGATTTACCAATTACTTATTTTGGGGCTCGAGGTTTACATCTCTCCATCAATATGGGATTTTTTTTTGTTTTTCCCATAAAAACAATTATATATATTTTAGGAGAAAAAAAGCAGCAATATTTTATATTGAGTCAATATAAAAACTTGATTGTATATATATTGATCTGCTGATCAAGCTGGCCATGGGCGTAGATGCATTTGATTAGCCCCGTTTGGTATCATCAATATTGACAAAAACATGCATATATAAGGTGGCAATGATATTGTGTATAGAGAAACAAAAATAGCATATGTAACAACCACAGCTATGGGATCAGTAAGACCAACATAAACATATATAAGTAGATCTGAATGTGACAGACATATTCATTTATCCATGTTTCCATAGACCGAGGACCATATGGCAGCGGTGTTATCCAGGATGGACATAAGTGGCGCCTTTGAGTCGTTGAAAATCTTGGAATTCCGCCATTTCCAGGAGCACCAAAGAAAGATTAAGATGAGATAACGCTGAGGAATTCTTTGTCTGCTCCACCAAGTGAAAGCTGCATGGGAAGAGTCAAAAACAATGTGAGGAAATAAAAAATAGAAGCCAGTTCATACCAGATTTGTCGGATAGAAGGGCATTGAAAAAACATGTGTAAGTTTGATTCCTCGCCAGCTTCGCACATCGAACACCTGCTAGGACCGTGCCAACATCTTTTCCTTAAATTGTCCCATGTTAGGTTTTTGTTGTAGAATACCAGCCATGCAAAGAAGATAAATTTCAGGGGACATCCCGCCTTCCAGAAGGCCGCTGGAAAAATATCACGAGTAGGAGAAATCTTTGAGAGGATCATGTTTGAGTATATGTCTCAGACCCGTGCAGGCGGCAGGGCATTCGACATAGTCCATATAAGGTGATCTGATATCCCATTACGATGAAGCCCGCATAAACAAAAAATTCTGTGAGAGATTTCCAAATGACTCCCAGCTCATCCGACAAACATAGAGCATTTGCGTCCTTCCAGATGGGAGTAGATCCATGCCAAGTAAGAATGAGCTTGTCCCATGTGAAGATACCGCTCCGATGAAGGAAGGATAAAAAGTTTTCAGGGATAAGTATATCTCTGTGACCACACATAATAGGATCGATGCCAATTAAAATCCTATTACCAGTGTATATCCTCCATTTCAGGTGCTTCAAGAAATATTGCTCAATCTTCCATAAACTGAGCCATATAGCAGATCCCTGTCGAGTCCCAATCGACCCCGTTCTGTACCAGAATTCCAGACTTTTCCCTTTCATGTATTTCAACTTGATGATGTTGCTCCATGGACCATCGCCATATATACCCTGCCATAATGATCGACATAGTAGAGCACGGCCAAATAACCTTAGGTCCTTAAGTCCCCAACTTCCGTGTTGCTTGGGAATAGAAATGGCATCCATCTTGACGAGATGATATTTCCGTCGGTCAGACTTTCCACCCCATATAAAGTTAGTTGTAACCTTATTCATCCGGTGGGTGATACAAGCAGGAAGGTAGAATAAATGAGCCCAATAGACAGACATTTGAGACAAGACTGCTTGTGTTAAAATAATTCTGCCAGCCAGTGAAAGGGTCCTGTATTCCCAGGTCAAAATCTTTTTGTAGTATCTCTCAATTAACCACTGCCAATCATTTTTTGTATATCCTTTAGCTTTTAGATGGAAGCCCAAGTATTTAATACCATCCCTGAGCAGACTAGTTCCAATCCCAAACATTGCAGCAATCCATATAACTAGTGTCGTGTTTGATTCGTTGTGATATGTAGTGGATTTCGACTTATTAATAATAAGTCCCGTGGCTTTTTGGAATTTGTCGAGAATGTCGAATAAACAAATCCATGAGTCTCTACAGAGCATAGCACATAGAAGCACATCATCCACAAAAGGTTGTGGGATATGAAATTATTCCTACATATCTTGACAGGCCGACATCTATGTTCTGAAACCGCCTTGCTGATATGTATACTGAGGGTGTTCATGGCCAGAATAAAAAGAAGGGGCGCAAGGGGGCATCCTTGTTGAAGGCCTCTTTTAGCAAGGAAATATGAGGAAGGGATGTCGTTGATAATAATCGCATAGTTGACATTTTCCACACACGCCATGATCCATTAGATAGCATCAGGCCTCAAACCAATCTTCGCCAATAAACATCTGATAAAGCCCCAGTCTAAACAATCATAAGCCTTCTGTAAATCAATTTTTAAAATGGTTGCATCAATGTCTTTTGTGATCATGGAGAACATGCATTCCTGAGTATTTGCCACAACATCTAGAACATTACGTCCTTTAAGAAAAGCATGTTGATCCTTGGAGAGGAAGGAAGCCAGCGTTCCTTTTATTCTCTCTGCAATGATTTTTTATATAATCTTGAAGGATATGTTGCATAAAGAGATTGGTCTGAAATCGTGGAAAGATTCTGCGTCCACCTTTTTAGGAATTAATGCAATCAGAGTAGATGTCGTGAATTGGTGGATGCACCTAGTCGATCGAGAATCCTCAATCATCCTAAGAAGATCCTGTTTGATGATATCAAAGAAATGGATATAAAATTCGATAGTCCAACCGTCCCGGCCTGGACATTTATCCTTACTAAAATCCTTGAGGATTCCATAAAGTTCTTTCTTAGAAATAGGCTGTAACAGGGATTCATTCTTTTCATCGTCGAACATTTGGGGAAACAGATCAATACCCTAAAGGATGTCCTGGATAGCACAGCCTTTCCCCCTGTTGTATTGATTCTTGAAGTGACGGACCGCAGCACACGTTATATCTTGTTGAGTATTGAAGAAACCCCCCCTACCATCACCGATCCTCCATATGGTATTTTTCTCACGTCTGGCATTAACATATTTATGAAAAAATTTCGTGTTCTGGTCCCCTTCTTTGAGCCATAAGGCTCTGCTTTTAAGTCTCCATGTGGATTCCTCCTGTTTTAATAGAAAGAGTTTACTCCTTTCAAGCTCCCTTATTCGGCATTTTGTGTCGAATGGGCAGAAATTGGGATCCATAGATTGAATGATACTGTCGAGCTCCCTTTGAATGATCTGTAGAGTCAGGCGATCCCTCCTCCTTTTATCCTTTTACCATTTTTTAACTAGTGAGCACATAGCTGCCATCTTTTCGTTGAAAGTAGAGTGTGGAGGATGAGAAGCACACGTTGAAAAGTCCATCCAGGCTTTGGAGACGAAATTGTTGAAAACCGGATCCTCCAGGTATGTTCTATTGAATTTAAAAGGATATCCCTTCATGAAACCCTTATTCCGCCAGCGCAGAAATATAGGATGATGGTCCGATATAAAAGCATTCCCAATCGAGGAAATAGGCATGCCCAGCTCTCCAATAATGTCAGCGTGAATAATAAAACGATCGATACGTTTGGCAATATATGCTTGCCCATCTCTACCATTGTCCCATGTAGGCATCAAATCCGATGGGACGATATCAACAAAGTTCTTGTTCATAAGTTCAGCCTTTATATGGTCTGCAAGCGGATCCATCTTCCTCCAGCATCCCCAACATTCATCAGGACTTAAAGTAAAATTTAAGTCACCAGCGATCATCAGAGATTGAATATCAAATAGATCTGATGCAAAAAACCGCTCCCAGAAAGGAATTATGTTCTTATATGGCGCATAGGTGTTTAATACATTAATGGAGAAACCCTTTCCTCTAATATAGGCAGAGATCAAGATACTGGCAAAACATTTTTATGCCTTGGCGCAGATCCATTGAGGATCCCATAGAGCGGCAAGCCCCCCTGACAAGCCTATGGCATCAGAAGCCACTAGATGCCAAGATGGAAACATTTTTCTAAAATATGTAATGGATGCATGCCTGCAATGCATGGTTTCCTGTATAAGAATTAATTTCGGACGGGCAGAGTAGAAGATATCTTTAAGCGCTAGGAATTTGAGGTCAGTGCCGAGCCCTCGAATATTCATAGAAACAATATCAGTCATTTTGAAGATTCACCAGCCGCATTTGCTCTAAGAGGCTGTGTAGATGACATATCATAGATGGGGACGTCAACCAATGATAGGTTACGCACCCCGCTATCAGGAATATTAGGCCGCCCCCTAAAATGACGGGTACCCCCCCGGGACTTGTTCCTAACAGTAATGTTCTTAGCAAACTCTGGACTAATGATAGGGGAGACACGTTCAAATGTCTTGTTGATAGTAAGGGGCTCCAATTTTAGAGATTTATGATTAAGGAGGAAGTCAATATCGTTGTTGAAGCACTCTTCTAATTATGTAACTTAAAAATACGGAGACAATATATGTATTGTGACCATTTAATTGTAAAATAATGCATTGTGGGTAATTGAAACACTCTTTTAAATATGTAACTTTGAGATTTGGACTTGAGAAATAAAACAATATTCTAGCTTTACTCTTTGGATATTTGTAGTGGGATTATTTTAAGGAGAAATTTTATAGCCTTGTCCTATCATTGTCTTGGTAAAATAAAATAAAATTTAATTTAAGGTTATTTATTTTGGGCTTTGGGTTTACATTTTTGAATTAATGTGGGATTGATTTTTTTTGTATATATGGATATTTATATCATAACAATTATAGATATTTATATCATAAAAACAATTTGGAGATACACACAAACTCCAAGTTTTGTTATGTGTTGCATCTCTTCTAATTATGTAATTTAAATAAAACAATATTCTAGCTTTACCCTTTGGATTGCAGTGGGATTATTTTAAATGAAATTTTTTCAAGGAGAAATTTTATAGCTTTGTCCTATCATTGCCATATTAAAATAAAATGAAATTCAATTTACGGTTTCTTATTTTGGGCTCCGGGTTTACATCTCTCAATCAATGTGTGATTGATTTTTTGTATATATAGATATTTATATCATAAAAACAATTATAAATATTTATATCATAAAAACAATTTGGAGATACACACAAACTCTAAGTTTTGTTGTGTGTTGCATCTCTCAATCAATGTGAGAGGTGTGTGAGAAGTTTTGTTGAGGTATGTGAGAGGTTTTGTTGTGTGAAGTATGTGAGAGGTTTTGTTGTGTGTTGCATCTCCTATTCAATGTGAGATTGAGAGGTTTTGTTGTGTTGCATCTCCTAATCAATGTGATGTGAGAGGTTTTATTGTGTGATGTGAGAGGTTTTGTTGTGTGTCGCATCTCGTAATCAATGTGAGATGACATAATTTACCTGAAGATTATATACCTAATCAACAAAAAAAAGAGTTTTGTAGGTGAATGCCTTAGAAAATTGCCACAAGAAAACACAAAATTTACAACACATAATGCTATGGGGGAATTTTTTAAATAGACTTCATCCCCCATTAGGGAATTATAGTAGGTTTGATTTAGCGATTAATCTTTAATTCACCTATCTTCAATTTACACCATCCTTAACATACTTCTTTGCTTCTGTTGAACTCTCTTGGGACATGGAAATACCCTTTGGATGAGATGTCTTCAACAATTTTCCTGATCATTTTCATGATGTTTTTTATAGATTCTCTTTTGATAGGGAGTGAGATATCTTCCACAATTTTCCTGATTATTTTTATGATATTTTCCATAGATTTCTCCTTTGGTAAAGAATTTTTAACCAAATGATACAATATTAAGAAAAAATCTACTAAAATAATTAGTAGTTCCACCTCTATTTTTAATCAATAAAAATGCCTATTACATCGTTGTTGCATAAGATTGACATCAATCACTATTACATGACATGACATGAAGACTATTACATAACATGACATCAAGTGAGATCAATGATCCTTGTTTTTCACTCACCTTATGATAGTTCCTTGAAAAATCTAATTGATATTTGACTCCAGAAATAATACATGATCTTAATTAAAAGAAAATTTTGAGTAAAATATCATTGTTACTACTCAGAGCTATCGTTATAATTCTCATCTAACAAATTCAATTCAAAATTGAGCAGGGAAAGATGGAATTAGGCTCTCCCTTCATTGAAATCTAATGGCAAGGAGAAAGAGGAGATCCGCATAAACAATCATTATGATGGATTACAGAGGCAGGGAATGAGTTGAACGGTTTGGCACCTGGAATAATACCACACAAATGGTTGTTGCTCACATTCAAGTGCCAAAGATTCATCAGCTCGGCCATCTCCTCCGGAATGGTTCCATTGAGTTCATTATTGGACAGATCCAAGGCTTCCAAGCTCTTTAAATTCCCAATGGACGATGGAATACTCCCACTCAATTGGTTGCTGGCCAGATTCACATATTTCAATGCCACCATGGCCTGAAATAGATAGTCCGCGTCTCCTGTAATCTTGTTATTGGAGAGATCGAGAGATGTATACAGAGAAGAAGCAACTGGTTCCCAATCATTCAATCTCATTGAAATACCACAACCAGCCAGTCGCAGATCCACCAAAAATTTCGAGTTTGTAATCCAGTCGGGAATGGCGCCAATGCTCAGATTATTGTAAGAGAGATCAAGAATTTCCAGACCAGTGCTATGGAGCAGCTCTGGCAGCGGGCCAGATAAGCTATTTCGGGAGAGATTAAGGAGGTTCATGTTATATAAAGCTGGGGATGGCGGAAGGGTGCCAGTGAGCTCGTTGTTTGAAAGATCCAAGTATTCCAAATATCCCATATCAGCCAATGAATCTGGAATGGAACCAGTGAGCTTATTATTTGAAATGAAAACTGAGTCGAGCAGTGAATTCTCTCCAAAGGAATTGGGTATTTGGCCTGTGAAATCGTTGAAGGATAACTGAAGCGAGCGGAGGTTTGGCAGAGTCCCTAACCAGGCAGGGACGGGGCCGCTTAGATTGTTTTGAGATAGAACGAGTATGTGAAGATTTGAGGAATTTGGAAAATAGGGGATATTTCCTGTGAGTTTGTTCTGTGATAGATCGAGGTGGTAAAGGGCTGTCAAGTTCTGGAATGAATTCGGGATAGACCCTGTAAGTAAATTCCTGTTCAAGAAAAGTTTATCTAAATTATACCTCAGCAAGCCCATTGTTTCGGGAATGGTTCCGCTCAAACGATTATTGCTTGCCAATAGCTCAGAAAGCCCAGAGAGATTTCCAAACGACCTAGGAATGTTACCTGTTAGAAAATTGTCTGATATATCCAGAGTGCTTAAGCTTGTCAGATCTCCCATGGAGTCAGGAATGGGACCCGACAGCAGGTTCCTGTTGAGGGTCAAGATGGACAAGCGACTCAGATTTCCGATGCTCGAAGGAATTGAGCCGGTGAGCCCATTGGAATCCAAGTACAAAGCAGCTAAATTCTGCAGATTCCCGATGGATTCTGGAATAGAACCGGTAAGCAAGTTGCCCGAGAGAGACAGAGTCTGTAACCCCTGCAGATTCCCAATTGTTGAAGGAAAAGATGGGTTAAGACTGAGAGCCTGGAAATAGAAGATGGGATTGATCCCCCAATATTTTTCCAGCCGAAAATAATAAGTTTCTTAAGATAAGAAAGATTACCGATGGACTCTGATATAGTTCCACTCATGTGCTCGCTGCTGTTGTGTGGATCTGCGTGGAGAATGAAGCTTACCACTCGATTGCTGTGGGTGTCGCACAGCACACCGTTCCATTGGCAGCAGCAATTGTTGCCCGTCCATGATTCAAGGACTCCAGTGGGATCTTCAATGATGCCAGCTTTGAAATCTAATAAGGCAGCCCAATCTGCTTCTGCACATTCTGCGTTTTTGCCTCGGCATGACAAGGTTAATGACATCAAGAGCAGTAATATAAATACTAGAACTAAGCCAGGCATTTCTTGTCTGTATTTCTCCATTGCAGAGGACAGCAAGCAATAAATTACAGAGAACAAACCAAAGAAGCCTTCCGTGTGTAGTACTTGGTTGTTTTTAAAGACGAGTATAGATTTATTTTAAATTTATTTTAATTATTAATTTAATTTGGTTAGAAATTGATCTGATTTTACAAAACGATAAAAATTTTAAATTGTAAATTTTTTAGAGTTCAAAAAATAAAATTGTGTTATTTTCTTATATAAAATATATTTAACGAATAATATATATATTTTATATATTATGAGAACTAAATAAAAATTTTAATCAATAAGATTTAATTTTCTAACCACAAAAACTTAAATTTTTTTTTAAAAAATATATTAAAATTGATATAGACACATAATTAAGTTAATATAGATCTTCAAATACTTATTTAAATAATTATTCAAATATTTTTGAGAATATAAAATTAAATATTATTCAGCATTTTTTACTTTTAATTATTTTATATCATATTCATTTTTTTTAATTATAGTCTACATTATTTTTCTATTTAGAACATAATTTTTATTTTTTTATTTTTATTTTAAAAAGTATGCAGTGGAAGAAAAACTTACACATTCTTTCATGCTAGCTGTACTGACAAAGAAACTTACACATTCTTTCTTGCTACCTGTAGAATAAGCTTTTCGACTCAACAAGATCAAGGCTAGAATAATATAACAATAGAGATATTGTAGATTTTTTTATATCCTTCTCATTTTTTAATATTCTAAAATCTGCAATCAAATTAAAAAATAGCCATATATGACAGTGTGACCTAAAATCCAAACAAAAACACCTCATTCAACCTCCTTAACTGGATATTTTGCGTGAAAATTACGCAGTTGTCTCTAATGCGACTTTTTGAAAGCTTTTCCGGTGGGTTTTCTGGTCAAAATCCTGCAGCAATTTATTCGAATGGCAAGTTTGATAGCTAGTTTCTGCACAATCAAAATGTCCTAGGGGTTTTTAAGGGTGCTGAATCCAAATATACAATTAAAAACCATTTTAACTTCAACAAATCAAAATTTAACTTCAATTTCTTCAGCTAGATACAGTCACCGGAATCTCCAAAAAATCACATTATAAACAACTCGAAAAATTTCTTGTCATCAATCTTAAATCCATATTATAATATTAAAAATATTTCCAAAAACTACGATTTAATTAAATGAAAGAAAACCAAAACACAACTTTTTACGCAGTCTGTCCACTTCATCATGTGCAATCGATCGCTGCCATGGCCCTTGGAACTTGTTGATACATACGGTCATCCACGACGACCCAAACATTACGACTCGCATGAGAATCGTACACTTCCGGAGAACCTCGTGTTTTATATATATATATAAAAGATTAATTTTGATAATATATAGAATTAAAATACAAACAAATAATGAGCTTATTTCTAGGAAAATAAACATTTTTTTAATTATATAAGTTGAGAAGGAACAAGTATAAAGGCAAAAGTTGTAGTTTTATGGGGTTTACTATGGTTTATTAAATGTTTGGATATCGTTCAAGTATAAATTTCTCGAGATTCGAAATGTATTATAGATCATGTTAAGGGGAAGAAATAACATCGAGCAAAATTCTCTACAACACTGGCTGAGGTGTATAAAAAGCATATGGAATACCTTTCAGTGTCCTTCCATTCAGCACATTAGCAGGGCACATAACAAGATCCCGGATGAATTGTCAAAGAAAGGATTACTAGACACAGAAGAAGGGATGTATATCATGATAAAAATAGGATCAGAAGAGATAGAAGTAGAAAATCTCAAGTTGCTGGGATAAACCACCGAATATCATCATAAAAAAGGAGAACGTCAATGCAAATAAGTTTCTACAAAATCTTTGTATCATTTTGTTTAAAGTTTTGTACAATTTTTGTATTTGGTTTTGTATAGAAAAGATAAGATGAATGACTACTTTAATGTAGTTATATACACAACATGTAAATGATCTGAGATACATCCTAGTCTTATAGACTCTCTTAGTGTGATTCTGTGCTATATTGTGGATGAGGCAGAGAGTATATAGATTCATAGTTAATGCTAATATTAGCATACAGTTTCAGATGTTTGTATGATGAGTATTTACTCCTCCATGTAGTCAAATTGTGGATCTCACATGATTTATGAGGATGGTTTGTCTATCATAAGTATGTATTGTTTTAATCATAATATAAAACAAACGGGTTTTTCTTGCTGAAAAAAATAAGTTGAGATTTTGATGCTTGACAGGCTGGCGTTTTGGACTGGGATTTGCACAAAGATTGGAGAGCAACAATTAACTGATTATAATGTGTAGCATGTGAATTATAATGTGCAGCATGTGTGTTGAAGTGTTTTGAAATTCTAAAGGATCTATTAGTGAAAGATTGTGAGTATTTTGGTTACGAACATGGCTCTGCAGTGGCATCTCTAGCGGCACCATGGCACACGGTTCTGTAACCTAGCTGCAACATCTTCCTAGCCTTGCAAGGTTACTTCTGTGTGATTCATTCGTGGCGCATGGTTTTTTTTTTCTCCCGACAAAACTTTTCTCCCAAAGTCTATCTTTCTATGATCGGTCTCAAAAGCTAACGAAATTTTTATCGAAAGGCGGTTCGCAAAGTTCTACAATGGAAGGTTTCAGAAGTAAGGTAGCGACTTTCAACAATGTTTAGGGAGTTTTTGGGCTTTCGCTCTAGTAGTTGTTGTTATGGTTTGGGGTAATCTCGTAGATGACCGGGTTTGAGGATGAGTTGGACTTTTCTAAATATCTTCTTCACGATGTTTCTATATGGATGTCACCACATGAGTAGACGGGTATGTGACAACTGTTACTATAGATTATGAGCTTTTTTCTTCTTTTTTCCATTGAGTCAGTTTTGGTCATTATTGAGGGTTTCCCCTCTTCGTCTTAAGTAGTCTCCTCTAAAGAGTTGATAGAGGGTCACTCGTCTTTGGAGCCTAAGCATTCTAAGGCTTTTTGGTATGTGGAGATTCAATTTCCTTGGATCAATTTCAGATATCGTCCCTAGAACAGTGGATTCCTTAGGCTACACTTGAAGTGGTTAGGTTGTGGAGCTTGACAAGTAGTGAAATTTCTCAAGGAAGTGTCTCTATGTGGTTTATGATGGAGTTTTGATGGGGTTGGCAGAGATTGGTCTTAGGGTTTCTTCTTTCTTTTTAGGCGAAAGCTCGATAGGTGGATTGTTAGACTCTATGGTGTCTGGAGGGGATTTTGTGGTATTAGAGGGGATATTCATAGGCGGCCCCTTCCTCTTTGTACACATACTATTATGTGTCTTCTAGCTAGCCACTTTTGTTTATGGGAAGTTTGGGGGGTGAAGGCTTTTTAGGGTAAGGAGGTCTTTTGCAGTCATCAGGTCCTATGTGCAAATTTTCAAGGTTTCAACAATTGTTGGGTCCAGGACCCCAAATCCCTTCTTCAAATTTTCTGGAGTCGACGATAAATGATGTTTCAGTGCAACAAGGGGAGGAGTTTCCTCCAAGCCTTGATGGTGTGCAAGAAACTAGTCCAAGACAAGAGTCAACAGTGAAATCTGATAAGAAACACAAGAAAGTGAAATGTACAAAGGTGAGATTGGAGGAGGAGAACCCGATATTAGGAAAAGAGGTTCATTTTGGCGATATAATGACAACAATGGAAAGAGTCTTGGTGGGATGGGTTCGGGGTCAAGAATTTTTGAAGGAAAGGCTTCTGAACTAGGCCAATGAAGTTTGGGGGAAAGATCTAGGTGTAATGCTCAAGGTAAGCACGTTGGTGAGAGGATGGTTTGCATTTTAGTTCTTCTTAGTTGACGGTTGTTCATGGGTCTTGAGTAAACAATGGTGCATTGATTCAACACTAATTTTTCTTAAAAGATGGAGCCCCATGTTTGATGCCAACAGAGAAAAAATGGGGGGTGGGCAGGTCTGGGTGCATCTTCTAGGTTTACCGATGTAGTTTTGGTCGTTGGATATCTTCCGCTTAATTGAAAACAAGTTGGGAGAGTTTATTGAAGTCAATTACTCTTACAAAGAAACAGAAAGCATGGCAGTTGCTCTTATCATGGTGAGCCTAGATACGTGTGAGGGTTTGGTGGCGTTGCTCAACCTGCATTACAATGGCGTGCCATATAAGCAATTTTTGGATTATGAAGGAGTACCATTCCATTGCAAGTGTTGCCATCAAGTTGGGCATGTATTGAAGGACGGTCCTTTGCCATACATGGATAAGAAGACATGAAGATCGAAGGTGGGTGGTGGTTTGTTAAGTTTCATGCTTTTCTCTGCCAGAAGTGCCAACCCACCATCAGGTTGAAGATCGACCTCTGAAGGACGTCGATATCTCTAGTTCGATGGAAAAAGACCCTCTGCCTAAATCTGGTGCGAGTCCTCTTGAATAGGCCCCTTTGGAGGCAGGTATGTCATCGACAACTCCTTTGGAATCAGTTACTTTTATTTCATCTCCTCCTATTTCTAGTTTGATTAATTCCTTGTGTTCTATGGTTGTGGACCCTCCCCTTTCCCTTCCTTTCTTTGATCCTCATTCACTGGGGCTAGTCTTGAGTTCAGTTATTTGTTCTTTGACCCAAGCTCTTATTTTGTTCCCCCTTCCTGTCTTGTCTCTCTCAAGATTATTCTCCTCATCTTTTGAGTCGGGGCCTAGATAAAATTTGTGATCATCCTCTAAAGTTGTAATCCCTCTTAAAGTTGTAGATGGGTTAGACCTTCCTCTATCTCTGATCCCCTCCAAGAACCTGCAGGGTAGACAATCTCACATTTCGAAAGCCATTCAAATGGCCATCCTAAAGGTAGTTGTTGGTCCTCAGAAACCTATTAAAAGGGCACTTAGAGCAGAGAAGGCCCTTAGTGTTGTTTCCCAATGACATTTCTCTCTTTAAATTGCCAAGGGTTAGCTAGTTCTCCCAAAAACTACCTCTCAAGCATCTAATGATCTTTGAGTCGGTCGATGTTATTTTCCTCCAAGAAACCCTGGCGGTGGGAGAGGTCATCATCAAAAATTTGGAATCTTTGGGGTCTGGTTGGAATTTTTGTAGTTGTATATGCCAGAGGTCAATTGGGGGGTTTAGCACTGGGTGTCAACCAAAAAATTGTCAGGCTACTCGGCTCATGGGGTGATGATGGCATCTTGGGTGCTGATTTTTTCAGTGCTGAATTGGGAATGGAATTTAAGTTGGTCAATATTTATGGCCTGTGTCAGGACATGCTTGCCTTCTGGGATAGATTGATGGATTTTTCTTTCATGAATATGGACAATGTAATTTGTGGAGGATATTTAAAATTTTCCATGGGAATTTCAAAGACTTGGGGGTCTCATGCACATGTGGATCCATTGTTGGATTATTTTACCCACATCGTAACTGAACATAATCTATATACAACATTGATTTTGTAAATTTAAAGCCCACTTGGCATAATAGGAAAGTTAGTGAAGTTGTGGTGTCTAAGAGGATTGATTACATTATGGTAGTTGATTCTCTACTAGAGAAGATCCCCTTGTTTTTCCACTGGATAGGGGTGGGTGGTAACTTAAACCACCATTCAATCTTTCTGTAGCTCAGAGGTGATTTCAAGAAGCCCAAATCCCCTTTCAAATTTAACTATTTATGGTCAAATGATGATCTTCCATAGCCTTGATTTTGAGTCAGTGGTCCCCTAACTCAGCTGAAAGAGATGGCTCCCTAGTGACACAACTCACCATCAATCTCAACAATCTAAAAAGAGCCACTATTAGCCGGGCAAAGGAGAAAAAACAAAAAGAATTGAAGGACATAAAGAGGATATCCTTGGGGTTGGAGCAACTGGAAGATTCACAGTGGGGGGGATATTCGTATGAGGAAGCTAAATAGAGAATTATTTAGTTAGAAGCCTTAGGAGCTAGGATTCTAAAGGCCTGAGAGGAAGAATGGAGATTAAAGTGTCGTGCAATTTGGTTAAAGAGTGGGGATGATAATTCAAAAATTTTCCAGCAATATGTAAAAGGCCACTGAGCCTATAGTACGATATGGATCCTTGATGACCCACAGGGAGGTTAGGAAAATAATTTTGAGGCTCTGGATAGTGTAGGGGTTAATCATTTTATGTCTTTTTTTAAATAATCAATATGGTTGGTCACTAACCTCAGTATTTTGAAGAAGAAACTAGTATCGCTTTGATGGTTCTTATGTTGGAAGAAGAGATGAAGTCAATTCTTCACAGTTTCAAGAAGGATAAAAGTCCAAGCCCTAATGGATGGCCGTTGAGTTCTTTGCAGAATTTTATGAACTTCTGGGAAGGGATCTCCTTACTAGCATTGAAGAATGTAGGTTCAGTGATGCTTTCAACTCTACTTTTATAGCTCCGACCCCTCGCTCTTTTGATGATTTTACGCTGATTTCTCTATGCAATAATATATACAAAATTATGGCTAAAATAATTATTGATCCAGAATCAAACTTGTCATTTCTTAGCATATCTCAAAAGAGAATTTTCATTCCTTGAGGATAGGCAGATTCATGAGGCAATCAAAATTTCTTAGGAGGGCCTCCACAACATTAAAATCAAGAAGTTAAAAGGGATGATTCTAAAGATTGATTTATCAAAATCATATGACAGAGTCAGTTGGGTATACATTAGAATGTTGCTTACGCAATTGGGCTTTGAGGTAAACTTCATTAATTGGATTATGTGTTGCATTAACTTGGTTTCTTTCATTGTGCTTGTAAATGGTTCTGCATTAAGTTTTTTCCATGCTGAGAGAGGGCTTTTTAGGGGTGCCCTCTCTCCCCTTTACTTTTCCTTCTAGTGGTAGAGGGTCTCAGTCGTTTGCTCATCAATGCAAAGCGAAGAGGAGACTTAAAGGGAATTTCAGATGCAGGGGACCTGTTCATCACTGATTTATTAATTGTAGACAATATTCTGTTGTTTTGCAATGATTCAAGAAGGGATTTGTGTGCACTGAAATATGTTTTGTGCCCTTTTTGAAAACGCAACAGGAAAGATGGTTAATTTCCAATAGTATTCCTATATTGCGGCTGGGTTCTCTTGCGAGGAGATTTTTATAGCTCAAGATCTCTTCCCTTATCTTCCCTTTCCACTCGAATTCTCTAGATGAAGGTCGAAAATATTTGGGATTTTTCCTAAAGCCTAACTACAGAGAGGCAGACTAGACCTGGCTATAGGCTAAAATTGAAAAAATACTAAAAATATGGAGCTTTAGATGGTTGTCAAGGGTTGGAATGTTGGTTCTCATCAAACTCGTTTTAGAATCTATTTTTCTATTCTGGATGTCGCTTTTTAGTATTTTGAAAGGGACTTTTCTTACTATTCACAAAATCTGTAACAAATATTTATGGTTGGGGGCTAAAGATGAAAGAATATTTCCTTGCATTAGATGGGGGAAAATAACACTACCCAAGAAATGGGGTGGGTGGTGTTTGAAGAATATTGTGTCTTTTCAAAAAGCCTTGGTTGCAAAGGTGGGATGGAGGCTTATCTCTTTTGACAGTGTTTGGAAGGATGTGGTCTTTAGGAAGTATATTTTCCCATCCTCCCTTGAAAATTGGATCCATTCTCCAAATAAGGATTGTACGCATTGATCCAGATTTATGAAGGAACAAAGTGAAATACAGATATAAATAGAAATGCATAGATACATTGAAAACATAACTTCAATTCATTAAAAACAAATACTAAAATGTTTACATGCAAAATGGAAATAAACTAGCTCAGGCGATGGTAGCTTATCTTTGAGAAGAGATGTGGTGGCTACATGTCTTATGAATTATGTTACAATGAGGCTCTAAGGCCTATTAATTATTGAGAAACAATTGAAAACCATAAAAACCCTAAAAACCTAACCCTAAGAGATGAAGTGCCAAAAGTTTGTGGGCCTTGTTGTGGTAAATTAGCACATCAACTTCCTGGGGTCGTAACTTTGGCATATGATCTTCGTTTGACGTGTACGATACCTCGTTAGAAAGATATATCTAAGGACTACAACTTTCGACTGTAAATTTTAATTAAAGACTCACATTTTCCTGTTTTCCAAAATAGCATCATTTAGGGCCAAAACAACTTCGGAAGTTTAGAACTTGAAAAATCATAAAAAATAATAAATTGTGCTACAATTAAGGAATATAAAAGAAACAATGGTGGGGGTCCAAGTGGAATAGATGGGTGGCCACCAATATCCACCTGGATCAGTCCTCCCCCCTTAGGAAGCAATGGTCTCCATTGCATTGAGTGCCTCCATGAGATGGGGAAACTTATGTTGAACTTGGTTCTTGGTGAGCCACTTTCCTTGGTGCAAGAGTTGGCTAGCTATGACAACCCGATACAGTTGGATATTTTGTTGGTGAGTGTTCTTGATCTACATGTCCATGATACGATCAATTGTGTTATGTTCTAATGTAGTCTGGGTTTAACTCTGTTGGTGTGAGTTGTTCCACATTGAACACTGGTTGTAGGCCAAGGAATGAGGGAATGTTGAGCTCAAAAGCATTATCTCCCACAACCTTGGTGATGATGTAAGGCCCATATTGGAGAGGTCTGAGCTTCCAATGGGCTCTGGTGAGGCGTTCTTTCTGCAAATGAAACCAAACTTTATCGCCCACCTGAAACTTGTGCGGCTCTCGATGTTGATCATGTTGCTACTTGTACTTAGCATTGGAATTCTCCAAGATGTCAAGAATATACTAGCGAATGTGCTATATGTGTTCAATAAACCTGGTTTCTTTATCAACCTCAAACTGTACATGTGCAGATTATGTTTATGTAATTACATGAGGCATGACAACATCAACAAGACACAATGGTTGAAATCCCAGACCCACATGAAAGGGACTGCAACCAATTGAGTTATGGAAATATTTTTTATAACTATGTTGCATATAGGGAAGACTCTTATCCCAATTTCGTGGATGCTTGGAGTTGTACATGTGTGATATGTGCGCTATCGTCTTGTTGACGAATTTTTCCTAGCCATCAATCTGGGGATGGAAAGAAATCCACTTGGTGAGCTTGGTGTCTAATAATGTCTAGAGGCTCAACCAGAATGTGCTTAGGAACTTGCTATCCTGATCTAACATAATGGTATGCGGGATCTAAAAATGTACTCATACTCATTCAAAGAAGAGTTTGGCAGTGTCCTTTGCTATGATACTCTTCTTGTAGGCCACCACTACCAAAAATACACAGTCATTACCATGCTTGGTAGAAGGGAGGCTAGACGTATAGTACAAGGAGATGGATTCCCAATGCTGGCTGGGAGTAGGCAGAGGAGTGTACAAGCCTTGCTTCTTGATGGTTGGCTTGGCAATGGCACAGGCAGTGTAGGATCTGATATGTTTTCTAACATCATGTTGGAGTTTTTTCCAATTGAAGTACTTCTAAAGTAAGACCACAATTTTCTCCACACCAAAGTGTCATGCAACCCCATTGTAGTGTGCCTACCAAATCAGCTTGACACTCTTGCTTGAAGGAACACAAAGGTGGACTAGGTTGCATATTAATGCATCCTTGAGGTGGAAATTGGGAACTTGATTTCCATCCACTAGAATCTGGTATGTGGTGGCGAACTCTGGAGTTTTGTACAGTTGCGCTATTCAGAGGTATCGTGGCCACAAGAGTTGAGAATAGTAGTCAGTGTTGCAATTGGGGGTCGATAGAGGCAATCTGTAGCATGATTGGTGCTGCCTTTTTTGTATTTAATGTTCAATGGGAATTGTTGCAGATATGTAGACCACTTCTTATGGTGATTGTTCTACAATTTCCAATGTTTATGTATAAACGGAAGAGGTTGGTGATTAGTGTGGATAACCTTCTCCTTCCCCAAAATATAATGTTTCCTTTGCTGGAAAGCCTACATGGTAGAATACATCTCTTATCATAGACGGGGTACTTCTGAATTGTATCGAAAAGTGTCTCACTATGATAGGCCATTGGATGTCCGAGCTAGGTGAGGATTGCACCAATAGCATAGTAGGAGGCATCTGTCTCAATTTCAAATGGATGTTGTAGGTCTGGAAATGTGAGTACAGGTGCATAGTAGAGGCGATGCTTTAGTTCAATGAACGCCTTCTCTTGGGACTCAAACCAGGAAATCTTTGCTTTCACTCCACCCTTGGTAATCTAACTCAAAGGCCAATTGATATGGGAAAATTCCAACACAAACCTCCAATAAAAATTTGCAAGGCCAAAAAATCTATGAAGCTCTATTAGAGTGGTCGAGGCTGGCCAATCCTGGACGACTTGGAGCTTAGCCGGATCCACATGCACACATTTCTCATCTATGATGTAACCTTGAGGAGGAAGGATGTTGGGAGCTTGCCATCATTAATTGAATGTATTAATGAATCAAACATGCTAGAGCCCATTTTTGATGTGTTGGAGGACACTTTTGACATGTGAAGGTTTATTCTGGGATCACATGGTGAGGATAACTGCATTGAAAAACTTAGTGACATTAGCTTCCAGCATCAATTTCATCTCAAAAAAATCGATGGA
Source organism: Pinus taeda (assembly GCA_000404065.3). Lineage (NCBI taxonomy): Eukaryota > Viridiplantae > Streptophyta > Pinopsida > Pinales > Pinaceae > Pinus > Pinus taeda. The sequence goes on from APFE030936173.1 coordinate 268,213, forward strand.
AAAACACTAATATGGGGCAAAAAGTATTCAACTACTGCAGAATGGGCAGCGTCATCAAGTTTGACATTTTTGAACTTCATTCCAGATCATCCAATATTTGTGTCAAATATATTGTTATTACAATCAGTTGTTGAAGTTCATAATGCACAAAGGCAGAAGAGAGATATAAATTATTCTAATTTCCTGGAATAAATTAAAAAATGTATTAGATATACATATGAGTATTTTGATATTGCTGACTCTGTTTGGTGGGAGTATTTTTTCAATAATCAAATTGATATCATTTCAAGAACAACAAATGAAGATATACCTTTAAAAATCCATTTATTTGGCCATAAAATGTGTCAAATGAACACTAGGAAAGAAACATTGTTGAACATCAACAATCTCAAGGTATTATTAGTTCTTTACAGGTAGAGGAAAGAGAAATGTATATTTGTTCCAAAAGATCTCATGCACAACATGAAGCCATGGAAGACCTTTACAGGGGTTTAGTACATGATATTAAGGAGGGTTGCATGACCGTAGTGTTAGCAAATGGAGATGCCAATGACTATACATTCTTGGTTGCTAAGGTTATAAAGGTCATTACAAAAAATGAATATTTTGCAGGTGTTGAAGTACATTGGTATTGCATGAATACACACCCATTCAATGGTGTGTACAAGCCAGAGATGGTAGTTGATAAAAAAAATTAGCGAAAAGAGAAAAAGAAATGGCACAAATATAAATCATCGTTGCACAGACCTCTTAAAATTGGAGGATGTTGACATACTTGTTTATGACCTCAATTTAACAAAAAGAGGAATTCTTTGCTTCATGACAATAGAGATTCTGAAGAGGTTGTTACCAAAAGACACAATGTTGAGATGGGAGTCTGATGAACTTAGTCGTATATCAAGAAGAATTTTGAAACTTGAAATGGTGGGCGTGCATGTGGACTCAAATGGGGCACTAGTTGATGAAAGAGAAGAATATGGAACATCTTCATCTGCATCTAGGTATTCATCTGAAGATGTGAATTCTGATGGTGTGCAAGAAGATATGAGTGATTTTGAATAATTATCCAAGACAATTTATATAACTGATGTTTGCATCGTATCTTGAAATAAATTTTTTATTTCCATATGATGTTAAATGAAGTTATGAGTCGTTTGTATAATTGTTGGATTATATGTTTTAATTATGATGAGTTTTATTGTTTAGAATATCCACAACGCAACAATAACTTAGAGATATAATTTATGTTTCATTCAATCTACAAGTATTGATATTTTGAATAATTTAGTCATGTAATTCGTTCATAATGTCATGGTTTAAATGTGTTGAAAACTTAGAGTTTTTTAATTCTATGGTTGAAAATTTTCCTTTTTTTTAATGTTATGGTTGAAAACAATTATAATTTTAGCAATCTTTAGTGTCATGTTATTATATGTTTAACGACATAGATGAAAACTGATGGAATTTTAATGTGTTTCAGATACTGTTATTTTATCTTTATCGTCATTACTAAAAATGTTGAAATTATACCTGGGAAATAAAAATGTCATTCTACCAAAAACATTAGTGTGTTTTTTTCATTTATTTTGCACACAAAAAATGGTTTTACTGCCATTTTTTAAGTATGTTGAAAATTAACTTTAAAAAAAGTAAAAAATCATTCCATAATACACACTTTGTTTTTTGGACCGTTTTTCATGTTTTTTTTTGGGTTTTTTTTGCTAGAGTTCTCGTTTCAAAGTTTATGTTGTTTGGGATGTTTCTTTAGTTTTTTTTGCATAAGGGGAGGTGGAAAGTCAAACATCAAGGATATGTTCACCACAACCAATAAGTTCATATGTATGATTAATTATTTATAAATATATTTGTTGGGACATGTGTCTCATACACATTCTAGTTTTATAGTGGAGTAGGAAATAGATGGAAAACAATAGCAGGTAATCATTGTTGAGTAGTTAAGTAGTGACAAAGGGAAACTGCAGATCACTAGTAGGAAATGAATGATAAGAAATGAAAAAACAAATGCATATCACTAAAAGGAAATGAATGCTAAGCAACAACAATTGACCAATTAACTTTGAGTCTCTTCCAACATGTAGAATTGGAAAATCACAAGTGGTTTATGGTTTTTTCTATGCCTATTTATTGAATGTTCGAATGGGAGAAAACAAAGTGTAAGTTTTAGCTCATTATCATGCTACTGAAATTTCTAGAGAATCCTTAAGCTAATATTGGATTATTGTTAAAAATATAGAATCCTTAGACTACTATTGAATTATCGTTAAAAATACAAAAACAATACTGAATTATCCTTAAAAATACAAAGACAATATATGTATTCTGACCATTTAATTGAAAAATAATACATTGTGTGTAAATGAAGCACTCTTCTAATTATGTAACTTTGAGATTTGGACTTGAGAAATAAACAATATTCTAACTTTACCCATTAAATATTTGTAGTGAGATTATTTTAAATAAAATTCTCTTAAGGAGAAATTTTAGAGCCTTGTCCTATCATTGTCTTTTTAAAATAAAATAAAATTAAAATTCGATTTACCAATTACTTATTTTGGGGCTCGAGGTTTACATCTCTCCATCATAAAATTCTCTTAAGGAGAAATTTTAGAGCCTTGTCCTATCATTGTCTTTTTAAAATAAAATAAAAGTCGTAGTCATGTCTTTCTAAAATAAAATAAAATTCGATTTACCAATTACTTATTTTGGGCTCGAGGTTTACATCTCTCCCTCAATGTGGGATTTTTTTTTTTTAACCATAAAAACAATTATATATATATATATAAACTCTAGGTTTCGGAAAATCATAAGTGATTTATGGTTTTTTTTTCCTGTTTATTGAATGTTTGAATTAGGAGAAAACGAAGTGTAAGTTTTAAGCTCATTATCATACTTGAGAATCCTCAGGCTAATATTGGATTATCCTTAATAAGGAATCCTTACAATAATATTGAATTATTCTTAAAAATGCGGAGAAAATATATGTGATTATTTAACTGCAAAATAATACATTGTGTGTAAATGAAGCACTCTTCTAATTATGTAAGTTAGAAGTAACTTAAAAATATGGAGACAATATATGTATTGTGACCATTTAATTGCAAAATAATACATTGTGGGTAATTGAAACACTCTTTTAAATATGTAAGTTAAAAGTAACTTAAAAATATGGAGACAATATATGTATTGTGACCATTTAATTGCAAAATAATACATTGTGGGTAATTGAAACACTCTTTTAAATATGTAACTTTGAGATTTGGACTTGAGCAATAAAACAATATTCTAGCTTTACTCTTTGGATGTTTGTAGTGGGATTATTTTAAGGAGAAATTTTATATCCTTGTTGCATCATTGTTTTGGTAAAATAAAATAAAATTTAATTTAAGGTTCTTTATTTTGGGTTTTGGGTTTATATTTTTGAATTAATGTGGGATTGATCTTCTGTATATATGGATATTTATATCATAACAATTATAGATATTTATATCATAAAAGCAATTTGGAGATATACACAAACTCCAAGTTTTGTTGTGTGTTGCATCTCTCAATTAATGTGAGAGGTTTTGTTATGTGTTGCATCTCTTCTAATTATATAATTTAAATAAAACAATATTCTAGCTTTATCTTTTGGATTGCAGTGGGATTATTTTAAAAGAATTTTTTTCAAGGAAAAATTTTATAGCCTTGTCCTATCATTGCCCTATTAAAATAAAATAAAATTCAATTTACGGTTTCTTATTTTGGGCTCCGGGTTTACATCTCTCAATCAATGTGGGATTGATTTTTTGTATATATAGATATTTATATCATACAAACAATTATAGATATTTATATCATAAAAACAATTTGGAGATACACACAAACTCAAGGATTTGTTGTGTATTGCATCTCTCAATCATTGTGAGAGGTTTTGTTGTGTGTTGCAACTCCTAATGAGTGTGAGATTTTTTTGTGTGTTGCATCTCTCAATCAATGTGAGAGGTATGTGAGAGGTTTTGTCGTGTGTTGCATCTCCTAATCAATGTGATGTGAGAGGTTTTGTTGTGTGTTGCATCTCTCAATCAATGTGAGAGGTGTATGAGAGGTTTTGTTGAGGTATGTGAGAGGTTTTGTTGTGTGAGGTATGTGAGAGGTTTTGTTGTGTGTTGCATCTCCTAATCAATGTGATGTGAGAGGTTTTGTTGTGAGGTATGTGAGAAGTTTTGTTGTGTGTTGCATCTCCTAATCAATGTGAGATTGAGAGGTTTTGTTATGTGTTGCATCTCCTAATCAATGTGATGTGAGAGGTGGTTTTGTTGTGTGTTGCATCTCCTAATCAATGTGATGTGAGAGGTTTTGTTATATGTAGCATCTCGTAATCAATGTGAGATGAGAATGTGAGATGAGATGTTTTGTTGTGTGTTGCATCTCCTAATCAATGTGATGTGAGAGGTTTTGTTATGTGTTGCATCTCATAATCAATGTGAGATTGAGAGGTTTTGTTGTGTGTTGCATCTCCTAATCAATGTGAGTTTGATTTTTTAATCAATGTGAGATGAGAGGTCAATGTGAGATGAGATGTTTTCTTGTGTGTTGCATCTCCTAATCAATGTGATGTGAGAGGTTTTGTTATGTGTTGCATCTCATAATCAATGTGAGATTGAGAGGTTTTGTTGTGTGTTGCATCTCCTAATCAGTGTGAGTTTGATTTTTTTTGTGTATACAAATACCCACAAAGGGATGATGCTATATTAGAGGTTATATGTTGTTGTGTGTTACATTTTTCAATCAATGCGGGAATTTGTTTTGTATATATAGATATTTATATCATAAAAACAAGTTAAAGACACCAAATCTAGTCGGATCAAGACAAAAGATGATGCTATATTAGAGCTTATATGTTGTTGTGTGCCACATCTCTCAATCAATGTGGGATTATTTTTTTGTATATATCTAGATATTTATATCATAAATGAATGTACTTTAGGATTTCGATTAATTTCAGATTCGGAGGAGCGCACCGGGGGTAGCGCACCAGAGAATGCTGCAGGTTTCTCCCTGCCGTTTTTACGACCAATGCCACTTTGCCTGATGGCCCTCTACAGCCATTTCTACCCATATCGGTAAGTCCACGAACCCCCGCATGGTTTTTTACCCCATTTGTCTTTGACCATACACACGCAACCATCATGGGACACACCGTTTGCTGCTCATTCGCTGGTTCTCTCGGCCTATGCCGTCTCTCCTGATGGACACGAACCGCCCCTTCCACCTATCGGAGTTCACGCATCCTCTCATGGATTTCACAACATATGCCACCTCCTTCGCTCATGCATGTTTCTCCTCCATGGAACACATGGCTTGATCCCTCCGCGACAACCTTCATCTCCTCTGCATGAAATACTCCTTTGCTGTCACCATATCAGCCACCCTCCTCGGCTATATATCTCGTCCTCCTCAAGGAGATCCGGTTTCTTTCGCCCCCTGTGCCCCTGGGGCAGGGTGCACGACTCCTTTCTGCATCTGTATCTGCCTGCATTCGTCGTTAGTTTTTTCATACCCTTTCCTGCTTCCACAAGCCTGCGGTTTCTTCTCTTGGGTGTCACTACTCTTGGTAAGTTATCTTTTTCCTTCCGGTTTTTCCTCTGGTTTATATTTGCAATATTGCCTATCGGTTCTGATTCAGAATATATTTTCCTGCGTTAAAAGTTTCTGTAGAATTTATAATGTTTATTTCTGCATTATAAGTTCCTGTGCATATATACCATGTTTTTCCTGGTCTTTCCATTCATATGGTGGATCTCTTTATGGATTAATGGATTTATATTTGCTATGCAACTCCTCTCGGCCCTTATTTCCATCTACATATGCACTGTTATTATATATTTTTGCTGGTATATCATCTGTCATTTGATATGATGAAGGGTGTTTTTAAAATTCTGGGAGGCTATTTCCGGTTCTATAAACCATGTAATGATGTGCGCATTCGCATTGGCTCATGGTGGTGTATATTATCATGCTACTATTGTTGCTGCTTGATATGCCAAGAGTCTGTATCTTCATAGGTGACATCTCCCTGGCTGTTTTCTCCGTTGATACCTATCGCTTCTCTAGTTTTTTCGACGGTTTTTTTTCCGGCAGCTGATCTTTTCCCGACCATTCTCCGTTCTGGTGTCATCCTTTTTTTGCCATTTATGATTTGACTGCATCGGGATCATCTTGGATTTCTTTTCCTGGCCCTCTGGGAATTGTGTTGTCCTTCATATGGGCATATTCTTCCATAGACGGATTTCGCCGGCGCTGTATTACAATGCTTCACCTACTCTATTATTTCATGCTGTCCATATATGTACTTCATCTTTTCTTTTCTGACCGTTCTGGGATCTAACTCTTCCTGAGGCTTCTTTTGCTGACTTTCTTCTTCGATAGTACATATCTGGGCTCTTCTCATCCAGGCTTTCTTACGCCGTCACCTTACGCTTATGTCAGTGTATCCATCTGTCTTCTGATTGGACCCACCTGCTCCTCTTTACTGACCTGACCCATTTTTTCTTCATGGATTCGGCGTCTGAATCATCTGCCACGGAGGCAATGATTCGGGCCGCTATTCAAGCTGAGGAGGCTGATGCTCACAATCGTCACACATCGCCCGTCCGCTCAGCCATGGATCGTGCCTCTATCCACCCATCTTTCTATCAGTCTGTTCGACATCCGGGTCATGATGCTTGTATTCACGTCTCTCCTTCTGCTCGTCATAAGACCTATAATAAATCCCACGCTCCGGCCAAATCCTCGGCCCCTCCGCCGGCCATCAATATTGAATCCCCCCATCTTTCAGAACGGATAGAAAGTTTACAGAAGTTTTCACTTATTGGCCGCTGGTATTTCCCATGCATGGAGGACCAGGACATGCGTAAATGGATCGCGGATCGTTGGAAGCCTATTATCGGCTACATTCCCATCATTTCCCACCTTATGAAAGACTGGTATTGCTTCCACTTCATTGATGTCGCTGATACTGACGCCATTCTACGTGTTCCATGGGTTTATAAGCGTATCTTCCTCGCTCTTCACCGCTGGTTCATTGGATATGATCCTCTTAAAAACACTCCTTCTCACAACCTCATTTGGGTGAAGCTCCCAAATCTTCCACTGGAGATGTGGTCTAAAGAGGTCCTTGAAATCATAGGGAATTCTATTGGTCGTTTTGTATATGTGGATCCATGGTGCATTGGCGAGCGTAATAAGAGAATTGCATGGATTCTCATCGACCGTGCATATCGGGGTGGATAACCTAAACATGTTGATATTACATGGTGTGGCGGGCGTATCACTCAACGCCTGGATTTCTGGGGTGTCCCGTTTCGCTGTGCTGCTTGTCATAAGATGGGCCATCTCATTGACAAATGTCCCCGTAAGGACGTGCATCGACGTCGTTTTCATCACTCCTCTGTGCTGTCTCGACGCCCCCTCCCTAATTCTGCCCTCCCGCATGCCCCTCACCCATCAGATCACCCTCCATCTCGATCGGCATCCCCATGCCTCCCCTCTCATCAACGCTCGCCTTCACTGCCTCCTGCATCCATACCTGAACCATCTGATGATCCTCTAATCTGGTCTCCCTCTCCCATCCCGATTGGAGACATATATAATGGATCCCTCCCCATTTTCATCTCATCATCCACCCCCCCTCATGTATCCCCCTCCTACACTAAAAAAGGAAAGGAGCCGATTCCCGTCACCCCTGTGAACTCCCCTTCATCATCGCCAGCTAACCTTTTCGACAGCGACATTGACCTGATCATGCATCAAAAATCTATCGAGCTTGAACCTCTTACCATCCACAAGCCTTTCCATCAATCCTCCCCTATCATCAACCCAGAGTTGGGAAGGAATATCACTGTTCGGAAGACGTCCCGGGGTGGCTCGCGCCATTTCCATGGTCGTAACAAATATTCGGATTCGGGTATTCGATCTCTGTCCCTTGTTGATGTTCCGATCATTGAGATGTCCACTACTCAATCACAGCCTCTTAGAGCAGACGTGGCTGGTCCATCTGCTCCATGATGGACATTGTCTCCATGAAAATTCGGGGGCTGGGAGCAGGGCCCAAATATCTCGCCTTAAAACATTTATTCCATTTTGCTCGGCCTAAAATCATCCTCATTCAAGAATCTATGCATGACCGACACACATCTTTATCCTACTTCCGAAAGATGTTCCCTTCTTGGCACATGTCGGCCATAGATGCATGTGGTCACTCTGGAGGTCTTGTTGCTCTATGGAATCCCTTATGGGTTCGTGCTTCTGCATACAAATGTTTTGCTGGTATTCTTCTTAACGTCTCCTTTCGGGGCTACAGATCTTCTGTCAACATCCTCAATATCTATGCTCCATATAATCAAAGATTTCCTTTCTGGGACAGATTTTTCTCTTCGGACCTATGTGAGTTTCAACATATGATGCTTATTGGAGACATGAATTTCACACTTGGTCCTGACGAAGTTTGGGGTGGTGGTAGGCATATGGACCCATTATCTGATTACTTGAAAGCTCGATTTCTGCAAAGGAATTTTATTGATATTTCTCCATCTTCCTTATCCCATACATGGGATAATGGCCGCATTGGTGATTCATATATTGCCAAACGATTGGATCGCGCCATCATTCAGTCAGATATTATTAATCTAATGGGACTTCCTACTCTCTCCATTGGTAATGACTCTATATACGACCATCGGCCTATTTTCATTCAATGGAGACAGAAGTCCTTCGATCAGCACTTTCCGTTCAAATTCGACCACACTTTTATTGAGGACCCGGCATTCAGACAATTGGTTTCCTCTGCTTGGCAGGACTCGGCCAGTCTCGATCCTTCACTGTCCACATCCTTTCACTCACGCATGGAACTCATCCGCTCCAAGGTGAAAACCTGGCAGATTGCCGAAAAGAAAAAAAATCAGGCTGAATTATTGAATATACAAAAGACGCTGGATCATATCCACTCTGCTCATGACCCCCACACCATGTCTTTCCTCACGTGGTCTCAAATATCTGATCTATCCCGTCGGAACTCCAATTATTAAAATTGGAGGAATCCTCATGGCGTCTCAAGAGTCGGGCTCTATGGCTTCGTTTGGGTGATCGAAACACAAAATTTTTCCATAGATTTGCTAACCACATAAGACAAATCAATGCTATTTGGCGGATCAGTGACGGCAATGGTGGCTACCTTCACTCTCAAGGAGACATATCCAACGCGGCCATCAATCACTTCAAATCTCAATACAGCAGGGGAAATGGATGTGCCATTCATGATATACTATGGGGAACTGAGATATTCCCCATCATGTTCGATGACTCTTGCAATGACTCCATATACCAGCCGATTTCGGAGGATGAGCTCCATAAGGTTCTCAAAGCTTTTAGCAAGGACAAGTGTCCTGGTCTTGATGGCTGGACCATCGAATTTTTTCTAAGTTTCTTTGAGATTATCAAACAGGACCTTCTGCATATGATCAAGGAATCACGTATTACAGGTCACATTCATTCACATACATCTTCTACATTGATCGTCGTCATTCCCAAGAAGCGAGATGCAGACTCCTTCACAGACTTCCGACCGATATCTCTATGTAACATCTCTTTCAAGATTATTTCTAAGATTATTGTTGAGCGCATTAAAGGAATTTTGGCCATACATCTCTCCAAAGACCAACATGCATTCCTCAAGGGCCGGAACATCTTGGATGTTGTTGCATCTACTCAGGAATGCTTATATTCAGTGTACTCCAAAAACATTGACGGGGCTATTCTAAAAATTGATTTACAAAAAGCCTATGACTGCATAGATTGGGGCTTCATACGCTGTCTTTTGGCACGTATCGGTTTAAGGTCTGAAATGATCTCATGGATTATGGCTTGTATTGAAGGCGTCAACTATGCCATCAACATCAATGGGATTCCTACTCCATTCTTCACTGCTGAAAGGGGCCTCCGTCAGGGATGCCCGCTTGCCCCTATCATCTTCATTCTTGCTATGAACACTCTCAGTCTCCATATCAACAAAGCTGTGGATGATCACAGATGTACACCTATCCGCATCAGCAGACATATTTCTTTATCACACAATCTTTTCGTTGATGATATACTTCTTTGCGCTATGTTACAGCATCACTCATGGCAATGTCTATTTGACATCTTGTCCAAGTTTCAGAAGGCCACTGGTCTTATTATCAACAGGCTTAAATCTATATTATATTACAATGGAGATAGGAATGATCTGATCACTAGCATTGCTAATATGTTTGGTGTTCAGACTCAATCTATCCGGAATGGCATCACATACCTTGGCTTTCAACTAAAACCTCTCTATCTGGCATCCGACTGGGAATGGCTTGTTCAGTGATACTACAACAAAATATCATCCTGGGAATTCCGCACTCTTTCATTGGCTGGCAGAACTACTCTTACTGTTGCGGTTTTGACGCATTTATAGGTCTATTGGGCACACTTGTTCTATATTCCATCATGTATCATCCGCCGCAATCATCTCACTGCTTGTTACATATGGGGCGGATCTACCTCGCAGCACAAGTATCATCTAGCAAAAATAAAGGATATATCCATTCCGAAACAGCAGGGTGGATGGGGTATTAAGGATTTAAGGCTATTTGGATGTGCGCTGATTTGCCGCACATTATGGAGAGGTATATATGGCTCCACTCCTTGGAGCAACATCATTCGACAAAGATACATGAAAGGCAAAAGTATCAATTACTGGTATAGGAAGGGATCCATTGGTATTGGGGTGGGATCACCCATCTGGCGCAGCATGAAGAAAATTGAGGCTCTGTTTTTATCTCGCTTGAGATGGAAACTTCATTCAGGCGCAAATATATACATTGGAATTGATCCATTTATATGTGGACACTCAGACTTGAACATTCCTTGTGATCTAATCATACACCTACAGCAACAAGGCATTTTTACATGGAATAAATTGATCAAAGATTGGCATGGATCCACTCCGGTATGGAAGGACAACAGTGATCTCAATCTACAGAACACACTGGCGGGAATATGGCGATCAATCTCAGACTTATTATCTACAGGAGGCATACACAGACATGGCTCATCGGACCAGCTAAAATGGACCGTATGTGGATTTCGGCGCCCTGTGTCTGTCCGCGACATATATACACACCTGATCATGGACAGATACCCCTACAATCCTCCATACTTCCCATATATTTTTTGGAAGGCCACATGTCCTCCGAAATATATATATTTTGCTTGGTTGGTATTCTACAACAAAAATATTACATGGGAAAATCTCAGGAAGCGCACATGGCATGGGCCCAGCAGATGCTCTCTTTGTGGCAATGAAGAAGAGACCAATATACATACGTTCATCAAATGTTCAGCCACCCTTCGGATCTGGTATGTCTTGGCTCACAATTTTGATTTTACACTGACAGATTTTGA